>JARHVA010004966.1:570000-660000 GCA_037957365.1 Torreya grandis | reverse complement strand
CATGGTTGGAATCGATATACAAAGGAATAGACCCTTGCATAGTAAGTTATCACTTACAAATCAAATTGGTATCAT
This sequence comes from Torreya grandis, assembly GCA_037957365.1. NCBI lineage: Eukaryota > Viridiplantae > Streptophyta > Pinopsida > Cupressales > Taxaceae > Torreya > Torreya grandis. The sequence continues at coordinate 659,925 of JARHVA010004966.1, read as the reverse complement.
TGTGATTTTGTGTTAGCCACACTTGGGACCATCTAGTATATTTGAAACTTATATATTTTTATTCAACCCCACTTGCCATGGAATTTATTACAACCACCTAGTCCTCATCACTCTACATTTGTGCCATGAACTAATGCTTGAGAGATAGATGGGACATAAATACTCTACCTACACCTATTTTTTAATTTTTATATTAACAATTAATTTCATAAAAGCATTGGTATATCATTGAAACTTTTGGTAGAAGCTACATACACTCATGTCAGTTATAGGGAGAAGACAAGCCATTCATGCTACTTTTATTTTATTTAATTTACATGCATATTTTGAGAGTAGAAACTATTTATTTATTCAAAATAAATCATAAATATCACATATTTTAATCACACTTTATCCTAAGAGGTGTTATTCTATCCATTTGGTGTCATACTTTCGCCTTAGAGTTTTTGTCCAAAAATATTTGTGTGTGTCACTTATTTAAAGAGGGCACCATTACACCACCCATTTCATCCCAAACATTTTCCTTATAATTTCTAATCTCAAACTATTTTCATGCCATTTTATTGAAGGGGCATCATTACACTACCCATGTTATTTCAAAAACATTGCCTTGTTTCCAACCAAGTTCAAAATCACATGTATCTTTAGCCTAGAAATGGTATCATTATGTTATCCATTTGGGTCTAGGATATTATCCATTTTAATAATCCAAGTCTTTTAAACCAAGTTTTTAATTTTTATTATGAATCTCATATTCAAAATTGATTGGTCTACACCTTGATGTTACTTAATATTGGCTCGGGTGTTTACCTCTTACCTTTGAATTCTGTAACATGGATTAATTCCTTGCTTGTTTTAAATACCCTTTTCACTATATATAAGAACTAGTTTATTTCTATTTGCTTGAGTCAAATTGTGTCCTTGAACTATGTTTGAAACTCACTTTTTAATTATAACTCTAAGCATGACTAGTTTATGTTGGAGCCTTGCTTATCACTTGGGATTGAATGCTTTACTCATCACCCATATTTTAATTACTTAAGATTGACTTTTCCAATTAGTTTTAGGCATGTGCCTAGAGTAAATAATTTATACCAAGGTCAAGATTGTTTTAAAATCCATGTGACAATATTGAGTCAAGGTATTTTAAATTATTTGCCTTAGAGTTAGATTAATTACAAGTTTTTACCTAAAATTAATTTCTATCAAAGTCCATATTTATGCCTTATTACCAAAGACCTAGAATTACCTTAGATTTTTTAGACCTAGTTTGGGTTTTGAGTCTAGATTTGTGATTTTTTACCAAAGACCTAGCATTTTTTTTAAACATAGATTAGATTTTTTTGAAACACTTTACCAAGACCAAGATTAAAATTTACCTTTAATTAAACCATTTGTGTGAAGACCTTAGACCTTAAAGGCATTTTAGACCAAGTTTTTCATTCATAGTCTTCAATAAGAGCATACATTTTAGGCCAAGTTAAAACCATTTGCACTAATAAACCAAGTTTTTCATCTAGACCAAGATTCAAGATGTTTGAAAGCATCAATCAAGTTTTTAAACTGTGTTAGAAGTGTTTTGTGAGATTTAGACCTTTTTAATTGTAATACCTCAATCATGGGTCTAGATATGCCTCACTACACACATAATGGGACCATATATAATCTGGATTATGAAAACATAGTCATGAATGATGCCTTTGTTTAAGACCCATATCAAGGATAACAAAGTTAGTGATATGGATCCATATGCTCCTTACACTAATAAATATGTGGAATAAGGCAAAGATCCATTAGCACACTACTTATTTAGTACACCTCCTTATCAAGGTCAAAAACAAGAATATATAGCCCAATACCATGCCATTGTGCCATATATTATCAAACAAGTCTAATAGTAACCTTATTATGTTACCATGCCATCAACCTATGACCCATACTTGTTGAATCATCATTTGATTGAAACCAAGAACGTTGTTTTTGTTAGGGACATAAAGGTAGGATCCATGTTTTTCAAAGACTTTTCCCATGAAAAATTACCTAGTCTAGTTAGAATTCTTGGTAACATTCCTTATGCTAGACATATTGAACATTCCTCTACTTTTTACCATTAGTACTCATGCCATTGTGAAACCAAGATCCAAATGTTTTTTCAAATGGAAAAAGGCCCCATGGTAGACCAATTCGTGAAAATTTAGCAATCATATTAGACATATCTTAATCTACTATGAAATTTTAATGCAATGACCATAACTAATACTCCAATTATAGAGCTAACTCATTCAACAAAAGTGCCAATTGATTTGTTTGGTCATACTAATCTGGGTGTGTACCCAATTAGATGACATGTTCTATTTCCCATTCATTTAGGATGTGACTGTGACTTCTACTAAGGATGAAGTGCCAAATGCAGTGAAGGACATGCATGTGTATCCTAATTCAATCCAAGTTTGGTTAATTTCACTACAAAATAATCCATAATAATAAGTTCATCTTTTCAATACCATGAGTAGTTCACAAAAATATGGGGTAGGAATGCCTAGTTACCAACCACAGTAGGTTACTCCCACTCCTCAACTAGATACTTCTTCAAACAAGTAACAATAAGGGATAATTAATCATGAATTACCCATTTTTTTTACTTCAAAAAGTGGTGAATATTACCCCACCCCAATAGGTGATGGATAATATTTAAAAACCATAGACATAGACCAATCTACCACCTCAACAAAGGCATAACATTACACCACCTCAATAGGTGGCAACAAACATTCCATCTCAATGGGTAGCAATGAATGTTCCACTATAATAGATATAGACCAATGTACCTCAATAATTCCAAACATTATCTAGTTAACAACACATTCCTATTGAGCAATGAAAAATACCAAACATCGAACAAACATCTAGTTCATAATAGGTTTTTGTTAAACAAAGAGGTGTCAACATCTATTAATTACTTATTATGCAAAAGTTGTTTTTTACCCAACATGTGCCACATATTTAAATACAAGGCGTTATTCAATAACAAGTATCATTTAAATAGTCAATTGAAACTATTTCACAATAATTTCATACTCAAACTCAATAGACACAGTATGTTATACAAAGCCACATAATTCCATCACAACCTTAATTTCATTAGACCCAAAGCCATACTGTGAATCCAAACTAGAATACTTACCAACAACACATGCAGTATCATTATCCTAATACTAATGCATAAATGCATATTCATGGTCGATTGTTCCATCAAACCAATGTTCCATAATACTCCATTCCTCCATTCTACCCTAGTCAAGGTAATTAACTTATGAATGCCTAGCCTCAACCACATCCAACTATACCATCAATTTTCTTAGCCTAAGAAATTGAATATATGAAAGATGCAATTACGACCATTTAGATAAGAAAATAAATGAAGAAGCTAATATTTGGAAATGTGTGCTTGTATCCATTTAACTCCTTCAAGTTATTATCCATCAAAATATGATAAATACAAGGGTAAATGAGACCCTATAGAGTACTTAAAATATTTTTTTTCTTGGCATCTAGTGACCTATATTGAAATCTACTTGCTTCTTCTATTTCCTCGAAGTCTCATTGGATATGATTTGGTGTGGCTTCTTAATTTTATTAAGAATTTAATATCTGACTTTGATGATCTTTCAAATAAGTTTTTACAACATTTATCCTACAATATTGAGTATGATATTTTGATAGTTGATTTAAGTGAGGCCAAACATAAATTTTGTGAGACCTTTGTAAGTTACTTACAGTGATGGAGAGTGATTTATAGTCACTTCTCCCATAATCTACTAGATAAACAATTGACACCTGTGTTGACAAAAAAATTACACAACAAAATATCTTATCACTTGGAGCTTCAGTGTCCTCACACATTTAAGGACATAATTGAGAAAGGTATCCAAATTTAAAAGGACATTATTCATAAATGGATTATTAACTTATCTTCTTCAAACCCAAACCAGAGCCAAAACCAAAATTTAGGTCAGAGCCCTAACCTAGTCCAAATACAAGCATTTAAGGTTAATAATTATGAAAAACCTATGTTGTAAAACTTAAACAATAATGTTTTCAGTAATAGAACCACTAAATTATGTCATGTTAAAAAGGTGCAAAAACCATCTGGTCAGCCTCTCTCATAAATGCAGTGTATTTCATAATGTAGCATATTCAACAAACATAGTTTATGCCTCAACCAAAACTAGTTCCTAAAATACTAAAACCACCACCTATAAAAACAACTCCTAAACGAAGAATACCTACTCTCAAAGTCTTTAGCGACCCTGGTTGTCTTATTGAAGTAATATTTCACAATTATCCATGACCAATATGATTAGTTGGTCAATTTCAAAACACTTTCTTAAGGCTATACCTTATCTGGATTGGTATACTAAACATGAGTTCTGCAGATACCATCATGTTCATGGACATTTTATATAAAAATTATGTGCATTTGAAGCACCACATTGAGAATATGTTGTAAAATGGAGAGATCCAGTTGGATAATAGATCATCTACATCTAATAAAAACCTAGGTATATATCAAAATCCTTTTCCACAACATAACAATACAAATAAATAATAAAAAACAAAGACTACAACAAGAACCACAACAATGGAAAAAACAACAATAACAAGAATACCAACAACATTGACCATAAAATAGATAGAACCAAGTTAATAATGACCTTAATAACCAAGAGACCTATCACACAATTTTACATGACTACAATAAAGTTGTAGGTTATATTATGGAAGATCATGCATTTATCATTACCATCAATTCTAGACTAAATACTAATAGACAAGGACCATTATGTAACAATCTCCATTATCCTACCAATGTCGGTAATCCTTATATGACCTATGAATATAGCAAAGTACAATAACAACTAAAGATTACTATCTTAAGTCCTTATGTTGGTAACCCTTCATTACCCTGTGACCATATCCAAGTGCACCAAAAATAAAGAACTACCCTCTCTAGTGTATCTCCATAATGTTTTAGTTACGATAGTCTTGTACCTAATTGAGACTATAAAATCACAACTCAGTGGTCTAAAGTGATCATCTGAGGCTCACAACATACTACCAATGATCCAATCCACCTATGTCCATTAGGAATAAGACAATTAACACTATTAAGGAAAACTATATGATATTGTGAAATAAATATAAAAGACCCCCACATAGATCTCAATTTAGTTTTTTTTGGTACATATATCATCCAAAATAATATCCTTACTAAACTCCTAGGCTAGTATTAACTTCCTAATGACATTACACCAATCAAATTTTAAGCATTAGTTTGATACCTATCCCTAGGCCAATGGTTGACCTTCAACCAAGTGATATGTCATCTCTTGGTACTCTTCATAATAACCCATTTTAAATTATGGTTGTTATCACATGGCACAAATTTAAATGTGTAGTCATAGACAATCCATCAGACCTAAATATTATGTATTTATAGGTAATCAAGTAGTTAGGATATACAATAGCTGACCTTCAGCTAGAGATTATTACAATCAAGGATTATCGTAATGAAGTGAGGTAATTTCATGAAATATTTTTTGGATATCACATGAGTGGGGAAATCTTTGTCAAAAATATCCTCTATACTGGTTATTATTAGAAAACCATGAATGTAGATGTAACTGCTTATGTAAAAAGTTATAACAAATGTCAGGGGCATGCAAATTTGATCCATGCTTCAGTAAGAACACTCAAACAAATGACTACACCATGTCCATTATCCATGTGGGGACTTGATCTCATAGGGAATATTAACCCAACCTCATCAGATGGCCATAAACATATATTTATCACCACCAATTATATTACTAACTAGTTTGAAGCTATACCCCTCACATGACTAGAAAACAATTTTCCAAATTCATTTTTAACCATCTCATCTGCTGTTATAGTATCCCATCTGACATTATATCTGATAATGCTAGATCATTTAAGAACAAGGATGTCAAACCACTTTGTGCTAATTTAAACAGTACCAAACATTTTTCCACTACATATTACCCACAAGGTAATGGCTAAATAGAGGCATCCAATAATACCATTGTCAATATTCTTAATAAGATTGTCAATGATGATGGCCATGATTGACACTTGTAGATATTTCACACCTTATGGTGTTTGAGACACACCATATTCCCTTGTCTATGTCACTAAGGTCATGCTTCCCATAGAGATTTAGTTTCCTTCTCTATGTATCTCATTGAAGCACATTTTTTATGATGAGGATTAAAGAGTCATTCATCTATAGGAGTTGGATTTATTAGATGAAAAATCCATGGATGATGTAAAAAAAATTCAATCATATTATAAAATATTACATGGTCAATATCATAATCATATCAAGCATAGAGAGTTTGATCTTGATGATATTATCCTCAAACAAAACAAAAAGAATACCATGACCGAGAAAAATAACAAAGGCAATTTCAAGCCTAATTAGGTAGGACCTTATGTCATTATTGCTAATTATAGCTCTAGGGATTATAGGTTAGCTACACCAAAAGGAGATGATCTTGATGAGATCATGTACATAATACATCTCAAGAGTTATTTGACTTTAGAGATCTAAGTTAGTGTCTATAAGGAGCATTTAAGTTGTACTATAATATCACCTTCCCTATACCATACTATGTATTGTTCATTCCATACCTTCCCTAATTTTTCAAAATAAAAATTAACCTCCCTTAACCCACCTTTTTCACCTTGGTTATGATCTATTATTACTTTAGTCACATTTAAATATTGGATTTAGATGAAATTTCAGCAATCGATTCAGTATGGGAATTCATTGAGTTCATCTTTTCAAAATAAGGTAGTATCTTGAGGTAGTATGATAGTGGTTTGGCAATTGAATTCTTCATTATTATCACATTATATCTCATTTTTGGTGCTATTAATTATAACCACCTTTGAAAAATTAGTATCAATGATTTGTGCCATTATTTCCTCATTAGAACTGCCTTTGGGAAAATTAGGAACAACCCCATTTTTATCTCCATTATCACATAATTATGTTATAGTTTGCCATTTTACTAATTACAAGATTATTGTTACATATTCATATTCTTCCACTATAGTGTGGAACTAAAGTGACTTGAGGTCCATTTGGACTATTTATCTAATGCTTGATTAATGTTATGGTCAGCTCAGTCACCCTTTCCCATGCTCTCACCATTTTGTGAGTAATTTATGTTTAATTAATTTAACCATTTTTTAATTTATTTATGCTCTTTCCATTTTATGAGTCATTGACATTTACACTCTTACCATTTTACTATCTTATTCTCATTCTCAGCGTTAGACATAATAAGCATTATGAACCTAGTGCATGTGTGAGTTCTTTTATGTTGCATTTTAGTATTGTTTTATACTAGACTACACTCTCAAACTCATATGATCTATTTGTGTTTAAACTTTCATGACCATGAGTGTCATCCCATTCTTTCTTATGTACTCATCACTTTGTGATACCATTCATATTTTCCTCTACAAGTCAATCATGTTTTATTGTCATTCCTTTTCTTCTATCCCATATCCTAGGAGAACTAAATTTTGATTGAATTTCACATTGGATCTTGTGTCTATAGAACTATATACACAATGTCTACTTGCCTAGTGCATCTAGAGTTAGCTCAGCTACCCCTTATTTTTATTCTATTCCCACCATTTTTCTTGTTTGTTTCATTGCTCCCTAAAGCCCAGGGGCAACATGTGATGTTTGTTCTTGTGTCAGTATTACCCAACTTATGGGTGACCATATCACCAAGAGTAACACCAATATTATACATGAACAAACAATTTGTATTATGTTTTTACTAACATTTTGATTAACCATTGTTTGTATATTTCCTTTATGTCTTTAGAATAGTTTTTTATTGCACTTTTATTTATTTTGAATTTTTTTATTATTATTTTGGTTTTTTTTTGAGGCCTTGTTTATTTTTTGTTTGTTTATGTTTATTTATTTGTTTATTTGATTTATTTTTCTTGATTTTTTTCATTTTTATTTCTTAGTTATCATAGTCTTATTAAAATTTATTTACACTTGAGTATGGACTACCCATATAATGTACTTTAGTTTTGAATTAGTGTATGTTCCTACACTTAGTTTATTATAGTATATTCACTTAGGATTTGATTGTTCATATCTTACACGCAAGTGATTTGTATTCATATTTAAATTGATTTTTCAATGCTTTGGATACACATTTCTATTATATTTTTCTTTAAATATGATACATAATTTCACAAGCTATAAAAAAGTTAGGCCAGAGGGTCTATTTGATAATATGATTGGTAATACTTCTCCTTGTTCACACCTGACAAATCCTAGACCTACCCAAACACTACCCAAATGTAGAGTAATTAAATCAAACATGAATAATAATAATAATACCTTAAATTTAGGATGCACATCTCAATACTAGAAGATAGCCCACATTCTTGTCTATATTATCTATTAGTTTATTACTACACATGAGTACAGATTTAGTATGTAAACCACCTTTTCTGATTTATCATACTCAGGAAAATCATGTGATTCTCCCATTTCCTGATCCACCTTACTTTGGAAATGATTAATTGTGTCATGTTTCATCCACCCTATTGGGGAATTTTCACTATACTGATGATTATAATCATCTTTAGGTAAATCATTATTTTTTGACCTATCCACCCTACTAGGACATTTTCACTGTGGTAGTGATTTTAACTACCTTTGGGAAAATAATTATTTTTTCACCTATCCTCCCTACTGGGGCATTTTCACTATGCCAATGATTATAAACACCTTTGGGCAAATCATTGTCTTCACCCACCTGCCCTACTAGGGCACCTCCTTCTGCTGCTAATTGTAATTGTGCTTTAGTAAATCAGTATTTCAATCCCTATTACTTATAGGTTGCATTACTTTCTTCTTTCAGAGGGAATGTTAGATCAATCTCTTTTATTGTCTTATATATCAAGGGGGAATTCAAGGCTCATTCATTGCCTTTTAGGATATTAGAAAAGGCATTAATTACTTTTTCATTATTTGAGAAGATGTTTCTATGTTTTTGTTCTACAATGCCCTCCCAAATAAGGAAAAACTGTAGACAACTCATTTTGGTCACAACTATGTTATAAATAGACTTAAGATTGATTTCTACCAAATAGTGTAGATTAAGTCTAGAAATCATTGAATATCTTAATTTCATCCACACATCATAAATTAGTACCTATAATCATATTGAGACATCCCTATTTGGAGTATTTTATTGTATTCAATAATAACCTCTCACGGAGTCATCTCTAGTCAAGTTGTGACCTAGAAAATTGATAGATTAGCCTTTGGACCCATTAAGTGGAGCACTTAAATAATTTTTAAAATGTAAAAATGTCAATCTAAATAAACTAATTAAGCAAATCAAATTAAATACTTCAGTGAAATTTCTATGTGCAAGTAGTGAATATTAATTTTTTTAAAAGAAAATTCCTATAAAATTAGGTCATCATGATGTCATCATCCTAAATGTCAAGGAATTGAAAATATCTCCATTAAAATCTTAAATTTATAAATAGAGAGCATGATTAAAAAATTGGATATCTATCCAAAATATTGATTCTTTATCCCCTCCTTAACTCAATTAGGGTTAAGCTAAACCTAACAATGGTTAAAACTAACTTAATTACACTTGAATTAGATTTAAATGGAAAACCTATAAATAGAAGTGTCAAGTTCCTTCTAAAGGGATATTTTTTATGTAATGTTATAATGTTCAATTATTGAAAGACATAACTTTCTTATAATATTATAATACATAAATATTGATAAATTGTTATATCTTATCAAAGCCAAACCAAACATTGCCAAGGTCACAAGGAAAAATGATGTAATGAACACTATTGTCAAAGGCTCTTTGAGAACATGATCCAGCACATGCCTCCATGGCCAACATGAAACTCTTGCTCTCAAGGAAGGTAAAAAATACTTATTTTGTCTTCCATTGTTAGTTACTTGTATTGTTCTCTTATTCTTTGAGTGTCTAGGTTTGATGTCTTCGATTTATTACTATGTTTTAATTATCTTTTATCATATTAAAACTTGACTAACTCCCCTCTTGGATTCTTATCTCACACAAATTCCCCCATTTTAATTTAGTAATAAAATTGCTAGAGTAAAATTAAAAAGGTATAGTTAAGTGTGTACCACATGCTTTGTATTTTTAAGGAAGCCCCAATTGAGTGGGTCACTCAATAAAAGCCCTAAAACAAACCTATTTTTTCAATATTTCTAAACTAGACTTTAATATCAAAACTTGAAACTTAAAAAATTAGAAAGCAAGGAAGTAGTACACATGTGCATTGGTGAAAACTAAGTTTCCCTTTTAACTTGTTGGTTACAAATCTTATTTGTTGAAGTATTGTAAAAAGGTGATTTCGACTAAAACACTTAGCAAGTGGTTTATTTTATTAACATGGATTAATTTAGGGTGATCAAACCCAACTTTGTGTTACCATGTGAGCCCTGGGTTGGGAAGTAAATAAGCACCAACCCTCATATATGTGTGGAGATGTATGGGATGTACTAACCCAATTTAATACTAAGATCTGATAAATATGGGAACCACAAGATGGACTTACTGTAGGTGATTTAGTGCCCATAAAGTACCGTTGAACCTCAACACACATTACCATAAAAACATGAATCAACCACTATAGGGGGATTTGTAGATTCAAGGTTTTTCACTACTTTTTGTTTATTGAAAAATTATTTCTAAACTAAACAATTATAATAGTGTTGACTAAAAAAATATGTAAATGTGCATGAATTAGTGTTATGCCCATTTGAAACTATACCAATTATAAAGTGTCATACTATGTATGTGCATGAACCAACATCATGCCTTATGTATCTAAAAGTGTGTATATGTTCATTAACCAATATCATTCCCCTTGAATCTATGTGAATTGATATAAATTGATATGTATCTATATTTTCAATTTTAGGATTTGTATCCCAAATGTATGTACATGTGGAATCATATAATTTATTTTTATAAAATTATGAACATATTTCATGCATATGCACCCAAGTGTGTATAAATTTGTTCTCAAATCTTTGTAAGCAAGTTAATATGCATGGAATATATCCCCATAACATTGATTGATGTGCCAATATATTTCATGTAACTTAACTCATTTGATATTTAAATTACTTTAGATATTTTAAAACTAATTTTATGTTAATGGATATTGGTGTATTCATGATAATCCCAATGTAGTGCCCAATTTTGAGATGAGGGATGTGTTATGTTAGTTACTCATCTAAAAATAAAATAAAATTATATAATTTTGTTGACAAATATAAAATCATGTATAATCATGTGAACATATATATTTTATTCCATCATAGTAATATATATGTAATCAAGGCATGTATGTAACATATATAATTCGGGTCATATAAGTGGTATGTCTAAGTAGATGTATCAATGAAGCCACACTATTAACCATCATAGAAAAGATAACTGAATAGGATTAAATAATAAAAGTGCATGATAGGGATCATGGCACCACTCAATATTGTCAAACTTAAAAAACACAACAAGTTCAAGAATCAGTGTCACACATAAGGCCATAGATTACATACAAGGGACATAAAAATGTCACAAAATAAAAGGCCAAGGGACACATCGAAAGGACATAATTGTGTTTCAAATAACAGATATAAATATATTGCAAACAAGGCAACATGAATATTTAACATGAAAATCTCCAAGCGTTACACACAATAGACAAGTAATGACTAGTACATCATGCAAGAGTAACAACATCAAAAAAGCATTGAACAAGTAAAGACTACTCTATATCATCCATATCTATCAATGTCACATCATATAATAGCACATCCATGTGGCATTATGTAACATATGAGTAACTAGAAAGACACGTGTAATAAATATAGGTAGCTCAACATGGTAGAGAGGTCATAGAAATATATAACTTGTGATAGCTAAACCTATGGAATGAGGTGCCCCAAGTATTGGTATGGTCAACGGGTAGAGGAATGTTTTAAATCTATATATCCATCTTTATATTTTATGTCTTGCATCATACTCATATAATTTAAAATTCATACATATGAAAATAATATTCCATCTACCAAACATATGATAAATAACATATGTAAGTAGTTTAATCTCATAATCATGTCATGTTTAGGTCTTGATATTGATATTGATTTTTTGTTTCTTATTTTTTAAATATTTTAAAGTAGTCAAGTAAGGCTTGGTGGCAATGGTTTGAAAAATATAAGAATGAGAGGGATCTAAAATCCCACAACATGTTTCAAGGTAGTGTGTATTAGATGTGACATTATGGTAACATGGTAGTAGTGAAAACAAGAAATAGGTCCCCACTATATATATGAATCATAATGCAACTCAATAACATATGTGGAGTTAAGAATTTGCATTCCGCCATTAGTAAACAATCAATGTGCATTCATGTGCTATGTAGATATAGATTAATATAATTGTATACATCTAAAATTACTCTCTTCATTGTCTTCACTAATTTTACCATTAGTTGATACCAATTCTCGCATAATATTAAATAATTCATCCTAATGTCCTATTAACTAAACCATTGTAATCACTAGTCTAATATCTCGTTCATCATTTATATCCTACAATAACCTTACCCCTTCTTGTGTCAATTTATCATCCTATTACCTTCAATTATCACATGTCGTCTACCAGTAATCCTACTTAACCATTATTTTGTGAATTTTGAATTCACTCATGTACCCCCATTTCCTCCTATGAATCCTATTGCTAATCACCATCTGATCACAAAGTAATCATCATTATCTAACCTTAACATTATCTATAAGTCTCTACATTTTCAAGAGGATTCTACAATCCTGGACACTCTCTAGAGACTTATGACGAATTTTAAATTCCTTTGAAATCACTAATTATCTCCTTTACAAACAACCCATTCTCTATGCAATATCATTTTTAATCTTGAAAATAAATCATGTCAAATTAGTCTAATGTCAAGTTAGCATCATTCATCTATCTTCTTGTTGTCCAAGTTCTGAGTGCAAAGGCAATCCAACGTTTCTATCAAACAACAATTTATCATATTGGGGTACGTCTTTCTCATTTAGAGGCATATTGAGCTATATGATTGAAGTATGATTTGTATATTTCAATTTTCCTTGTGTTGTTCTTTGTACCTATCTTTCCCAATCGGAGGTTTAGTGTGAATTTGAAGTTAATTTTCAGTCATTTTGCATGTTGTTGTGGTCATTGGCATTTGAATCTTTATTTAACGTTTTCCTTAATACATTTTGGTGACCACAAAGGGAGTGAACAAGAATTTTGTGTTACAATTTGTGCCTATGAATCCTTTGTTGTTAAACTTTTTTGTTATTTTTTTTGGTCAAAATTTTCATAACACTTATCAAAATTTGCGTTAATTTTTTTATGATTTAGGGAAAAACATTATGGACATATAATTATTTGTGCAAGTCAGGGTATGCCAGATTTAATTTTCTAATATCATATTTCATAATCTATTACTGCGTATTCTGTTTATGTTTTGGGTTTTAATTTTCTGCTTCAATTCTGGCTTACGCCTGACCAGAGACTCTGCTGACCGAAAAACTAAAAAACTCCAACAACTTCAAGGTTAACACGGTTGACCTTTCAGCTTGTATTTCCAACTCCCGTTATTAACAATAATATATCACATATTACCAAGCAAAAAAAAATGGCTCTGTTTGCACGCTTGTATTTTGGTGATTGTATTCTGGTAATTGCTCTAATTGTATTATGTTGAACCATTAATGAAATCAATCATCTATTTAGGGAGTTTCGTGTTGGATAATCTATTGACGACAATGATAATTGTTTAAGTTTTTATCCCCACAGAAACCTCAGCATAATGTGAACGAGGTGTCAAATTATACTCATGCATAGATTCTGATCTGCAAATGGGTTTTGCAATTATAACTAGGAAGTCATATGCTTGTTTATACATCATTTGGGACGTATTACCATATCATAAAATATACGTAGCAATACCATCCTTAATTTTGGTGGTGTTTTCAATTGCTTAGATTAGTTGGTGGTTATTTTTAATTCCCTGGACTGGCAAATTTTATTTAAAAAAAAATATTTGGCAGATTAAAACTTCGATAGAACAATTTACTCTAATCACCCTCTTGAACTGACAATAGTTTCTCTTCGACTTATCTAGAGTTCTGATTTTTACTTTTGTCATCATGAATAGCTTGGACTAATTTTGGATGCTTTATGAACCGTTTTATGCTTTTGATGTTTTTTTATTCTTATTTCTGGGACCGTTTTATGGCCTTTGTAATCCCATTTTACACTTCCACATTTTGCATAGTAGGGCGCTTGAAAATTTTGCATATCAGGGCACTTGAAACTGCAATGTGTGACAAAAATATGTTCTCAATTATAGCTTATAAATGACATTGAAACGTTTTCTCCAAACGCGGCAAATAGGTGTCCAACCTACTCAGTTCACATTTTTCATCCTATTCTAAGCATGTGACAAAATTATGATATTCAATCATTCAGTCAAACACTTGGTGAGCAGTCATCAAATATCTGCACTTATAATACATGCATATAAGGGTATCTCATTGTTTCTGACAATGATTTAATAATCTTCTAGGAAACGAGGTTTATTTATGGTGTCCATCATGTATAAGTAATTCTGCAATGTGGTCTAGATCATTCGAAAGACAAATTATAATGACAGGAAAGTACTAGAATTCTCTGTTCTGCTTCACGTCATTGCCCAAGTCTTCTCTAGTCATTGTCCTGTCAACCAACTTTTTTGTCAGATCGACAAGATTTTTTTAGGTCATGACAATTCGCTTGTAATAGTAGATGCCCCTAGAACTATTATTTAATCATACAACCAAACCATATTAACACCAATAGTCATGTTATAGGACTAGGGTTATAGGAATACATGCAATTATTAATAACATTACAATATTATGACATATTTTATGTTATAGGTCTATTTTTTACAAAATTGGTAAGTTTATAGAATAGAAAAATTATTAAAAAATAATAATTTGTTTAATAGTGAAACCCAGTTTTCTGATATTTTGAAAAAGTACCATGATGAAAACTAGTATCCAACATTATGATAAAATAATCATTTTTCCACATATAGCTTATAACATGGAGGAAAAAGTCACTTCTTCTCTATAATCATACCCTGAAATCCCTTTTCAAACCACATCTATGCCATCCTTATCTATCTTGTCTATTGTCAACATCCCAGTCCTTAAGCACTATGTGCTATCATGTTTCTCTTCCTACTATGTTTGTCCTTTCTTCGCATCTTGACCTTCATAAAGGAATGGACATGGTATTGAGACATGTTATGGAAACATCTTGACATATCCTCTAAGCGACACTTGAAAAACTAGACATCTATTACCCACATGATGCAATCCTTAGATATCCCTAGTCCATTCATCATTGTCTCTCATCCCCTTTGAGTACCACCTAAATATTTTCATCATTTTATCCACCATCAATTCCCATCCTCATTTTTAGGCTCAGTGTTTCCTTTGTTGGTAACCCTCCTTTGTTGTACATACGTATCCCAAAAATATTAAAATAAACTAAAATCCATAAAATTTAAGAAAACATTTGAGTCATCATATGTCCTAAGTTATTCATATCTCTACTCAAAATATAGATCATAGTCCAAATTCACATCATAATCATCACCTTGACATTAATGTCCCATTTCAACCTCATATGACTTAGTCGATATCATTTCCTATTGCTCATCACAATTCTATAATCTTTCATAGTGATCAAATCATAGTCACCCTTTTGCATAAGTCGTACTCAGTATCAGATCACATTTTCAAACCTATCATTGCCAACCAATCTAATCTTGAGCAAATATCATCTAATCTCTTTTTTGAGATAGTTTTGAAAAAAATAACCTTGATTAGGATCAATCATGACCTACTCAAATTTATTGAAAGCCCATATTTGTTAGTTGAAAACCTAACACCCATCAAATCATGAGCTTGTTTTAGCTCCCCATCCAAACTATAGGGTTATATTACCCCACCCCATCCCAATCAAACTAGTTCCCATACTTAAGATAATTTTTCTCAATTAAATATTATCCACACTTCATTATCCATCACATTTTAACTCAACACTTTGATCAAAGAAAGCTTACCGATCCTTATCAAACAAATCATTACAATCGTCCATCATACTTACCCCCACATCTCATATCATTATCGCTTCAAATCATTACCAAACCCCTCGTCATGTAGCCTTTCATTAGGATAATAGATAAGACATTGAACACATAATCTACATATATATACTTGTGTATGTGTTTTATTTATGTGATCTTTGATGATGTAACCATTAGTTCATTAAATTTGGATGTATTCTATTCTAAATTAAAAATTGAAACTATTATTATTGGTTATTTTAGTATCATTTTTTTCAAATATTGGATAGTAGTTTCGTTATTATAGGATTATAATTTTTAATTTATTGGAATTTCATATCATATTTAACAAATTACGGTTGTAATGTTTTTAAAATTCAAATTTATCAATCAACTAGTAGTAGATATTATTCTAGTTGGTTGAAATAATTCAATTTTTTTTTCAAATAATGGTTAAGTAATTAACATTTCATTTTCATGCAATCAATGAAATATTCCTCCTCAATTGAAATGGACAACCTTCTCTATGAGATCAAGTTTCTCAAGTTGTGGATATCATAATCATTGTTTTAGGGAGGCTAATTAAGTTAATGGTGCCATATCCAATATAGGGAACCATGCATTTAAAAAAGTGAATGCATGATTTCGAAAATAGTGATCAATAATAGCAGACTTCAGTAGATTCATTGAAATTAATTATCATTCCATAAAGGACCATATTAACTCTTGGATGTACATAGGGAGGTATGATAGCAATGAAAAATAGTATTTAATCTCTCCCATGGGAGAGTTGTCTGATGGCAATGTGACAAAGGAGTGTATTAACTCTCCCATGCTTAGAAACGATGGCAATGATAAAAAGAAGTGTTTACTCTCCCATGCTTAGAGAATGCACATAATATTAGGTAGTTATGGCCTCAGTCCTCTATTCACTATTAAATTATTCATCTTCATCAACTACATAAATGTCAAACTCTTTTAACTCTAAAATGTGTCATTCCTCCTTCATGGTTCCAAACATGTCATATTTCACTATTTTTGCTCTTTTTGATCCATTACCATCTTGTTGGGAAATAACGGAAGCACACAATTGATTACCAAATACAGGCAACTTAATATGCGAAATTAACTAGAATCACAAGTAACTAGAATTTAGAAATAACACGGAATATGACAGACAATACACAACTTGTATTAAAACTCTTCTAGAAGGAAATACAACAAAGAAGTTTGCCATAGTTCTTCTTCCTTACACACCTCTAGGGCATAAACAGTAAATCTTCCCTCAAAGCTCTCTCTCTCTTAGGTCCCAACACAACTCAAACACAGAGCTGGTGTTCACCTCCAACCAGCCAGTATCCACTACTGCCAGTTCTCCAGTGCTCCATGCACACCACAAGTGCTCCACGCACTCCACAAGTACACAAACGTAATTCAAGTAGATCTCCCATGAACTACAACAACTTGCAATCCAACAGACCTTACTTATGGAAGGATCTTCCTTGCCTTCCTCTTTGCTCTCTTTTTGAGTACACGCTGTACTCCAAGTAGATCCTGCCTGATCCTGCTCCCTATTGTGTTGCTGTCCTATCTGATCTTGCACACCTGCAAATCAATCTGGTTCTGCACACATGTGAACCTTAGACCTTGCACACAAATACACCTATAAATCAATGATATTACTTACCCATGTAGACCCCTAAAGTAACCATGCACGCCTAATGACCAAGATCCTACACCCCTGAAGAATCCTGCTAACTCTCCAAAACCAGCACCCACCTTGGTACTACTGTGGAACTAGGAGGAACACCCTTGCTCACCTCACAAACAGAAGGAGCTAACTTTGCTCAACTCAAACTAGAACACTTTACAATACAACCAATGAGTCTCTTAAATAGATCTCATGCAAACAATAATTAGACATCTAATTACAATAATTAGATCCACAGCTTCCAGTCTAAATTTGGCTCTTGACATGCAAACACTTGGTTCGTTAACTAACTGCCCGTAAAACTTGTAGTTCTGAACTGCACAGGTGACTGACGTCAGTACCTGTCTACCTGGAGGTGACCGACATCGGCTGATCCCTGATCGACATCGGTTGCTTCTCTTCACTAATCTTGCCGACGTTGACTGATCAAACCGACGCCAATTGCTTTGCAACTCAGCAACCTTTAGCAACCTCCTCTCATGTTTGCATCAGTGAAGCTTTTAGCTCCACAACCTAACAATCTCCCACTTG
The DNA here is from genome assembly GCA_037957365.1 of Torreya grandis. Classification (NCBI taxonomy): domain Eukaryota; kingdom Viridiplantae; phylum Streptophyta; class Pinopsida; order Cupressales; family Taxaceae; genus Torreya; species Torreya grandis. The sequence goes on along the minus strand of JARHVA010004966.1, from coordinate 641,378 downwards.
GAGATAAATAGTTGCACTATACCTGTACCTGTACTCTGTCTAATCTATTTCCTGGCTTGTATCCCTCTTCAAGATGAATCCTGAAGACAAACCACCACACATCTCGTGGTGCACCTCCTATCATCCAAGTAACCTATCGCATCTGCATCTACAAACGCATGTAGAAAAAGAACTTGACCCTGCATAGCATATCAACCTGCTACTGGTCCCTCTCAGATACCTGAGAATCCACTGAACTTCCCTCCAGTGCTTCTTTCTTGGATCAACTCCAAACTTTCTGACAGCACCCACTGCTTGGGCAAACTCAGGTCTATACCAGACCTCATGTGATTTCAGACACTGAACTGTCCAGCCCTTAGTGTGCTCTGGTTCTGCATCCTGCGTAATGAACCTCACCAACACCTGATTCACATCAGTTCCCATTGGAGACAAAAATCAACCTGTGATCTCCATGTCTCTCATGCCAAAGAATTTGGCTGCTACAAATTCTTTATGGCAAACCACTGAACTAATCTTACCCTTAGCTCAGCAAAACCCTATATGTACAAACCTGCTAGCAAACAAACCATCCACATACAGTAACAGGATAATATCATGACCATCATCCCCCTGGTAAGACAAACCACAGTAGTTACCCTGACATTGACTAAAGCCATGCTTTGTCATCCACCTGTCAAACCTGTACCACTGTCCTGCAGCTTCCTCAAGACCATATGACTTGGTCTTCTATCTCACGTGTCCATTCTCTCTATTCTTTAACTAAGGTATCCATTCATCTCTGTGCGTTCATACTAGCTGGCAACCCTACCAAGTCTTCGCTTGGTTCTGCATCATATTCTTGCCACGCTCCCACTGTTTCCTGGATCCTTCCTGCTCTGCAGTCAGCAACTAGTATAAAGAAGAGGAACAACGAATTTGAGGCTTACTTACCACCTTCAGTCCTCCATATGGCCATTTGAGACTCCTTGACAGCTTGCTGTCCACCCAAAATCCATTATAGTGACCGACCTCAGTCACCACATAGTCTGCATCCAACCAACGTCAGTTCCATGTACCTATCCTGACTGCCAACCCTACCGATGTCAGTGTCTCTGTTACCGACGTCGGTCTTCCTGTCGACGTTAGTCTTACCCTTTGCCGACGTCAGTCCTCTTGATTGACGTCAGTCTTACCTATTGCCGACGTCGGTCCTCTTGACCGACGTCGGTCTTACCCTGCCCGACATTACCAGCTTCGATCTGCACATGACCGACATCGACACCTATCTGTTCAACACCGGTTCCTCCTGACCGACGCCGGTACCTGTGTTCACCTATGAGTGATGACTTTTTACCCACGAGCTCCTTTGAATCAAAACCCATGTCCAAACTACCCTGCTCAGAAGTATCTAGCACCATCCACTGGTCTCTGTCCGTCATCTTCTCTAAGAACACCAAGGCTTTCCAGTTCTTAAGCCTGTCAAATATATATGTCTTCCACTTAAGAACATGCATCTCCTTCATGCTCATGTGACCAAGCCTACAAAGCCACGTCTCCACAATAGAAGAAGATTCAGTAATATAAGCAAGTAGATAAAGGGTACCTGCTTTCTTACCACTAGCTAATTCAAGTGCATCCGTTGTGAGAGTTTTTGTGCATCTCTCATCACCCAAATTTCCTAAATAAATTAGCCACATCTCTAAGCCTGGGACCTGCATGACCTTCTTCAACACCCATGTGTTGGCCGCCTGTAATTTCAGCTGCACTTCCCCTTTGCCAATTATTTGGCAAGACTCACTAGCTCCTCTACTTGGGGTTGCATGGAAAGAGGCAACATAATTTATTATCCAAGATTCAAATTTATCCAAGAAACCTCCCAGAGCATCATGTGCAACATCACCTTCAACATCTGCATCTTCAGTTCCTTCATACTAATCTGCTACCAACAAAAAATATTCTTTTCCCTACTCTTTCTTTCCATAGGACTGTAAGTGACCATTCGTGCTTTTCAATTCCTCCATTCTTAGCTTACTTCTATCTGCCATTGCTCTACTCCCACTCAATAAAAAACCCCTGAGAGTGACCTGTAACCAAACATAAAACCTGCTCCCTGCAACCTTAGCTCTGATACCACTTGTTGGGAAATAACGGAAGCACACAATTGATTACCAAATACAAGCAACTTAATATGCGGAATTAACCAGAATCACAAGTAACTAGAATTCAGAAATAACACAAAATATGAGAGACAATACACAACTTGTATTAAAACTCTTCCAGAAGGAAATACAACAAAGAATATTGCCATAGTTCTTCTTCCTTACACACCTCTAGGTCTCCCACACCTCTTGGGCATAAACAGTAAATCTTCCCTCAAAGCTCTCTCTCTCTTAGGTCCCAACACACAACTCAAACACAGAGTTGGTGTTCACCTCCAACCAGCCAGTATCCACTACTACTAGTTCTCCAGTGCTCCACGTACACCACAAGTGCTCCACGCACTCCACAAGTACACAAATGTACTTTAAGTAGATCTCCCCTAAACTGCAACAACCTGCAACCCAATAGACCTTACTTATGGAAGGATCTTCCTTGCAGTCCTCTTTGCTCTCTTTCTGAGTAGACACTGTACTCCAAGTAGATCTTGCCTGATCCTACTCCCTGTTGTGTTGCTGTCCTATCTGATCTTACACACCTGCAAATCAATCTAGTTCTGCACACCTGTGAACCTTAGACCTTGCACACACATAAACCTGCAGATCAATGATCTTACTTACCCATGTAGATCTCCTAAAGTAGCCATGCACGCCTGATGACCAAGATCCTACACCCCTAAAGAATCTTATTGACTCTCCAAAACCAGCACCCACCTTGGTACTGTTGTGGAACTAGGAGGAACACCCTTGCTCACCTCACAAACAGAAGGAGCTAACTTTGCTCAACTCAAACTAGAACACTTTACAATACAACCAATGAGTCTCTAAAATAGATCTCATGCAAAAAATAATTAGACATCTAATTACAATAATTAGATCTGCAGCTTTCAGTCTAAATTTGGCTCTTGACATGCAAACACTTGGTTCGTTAACTAACTGCCCATAAAACTTGTAGTTATGAACTGCACAGGTGACTGACGTCGGTCCCTGTCTGCCTGGAGGTGACCAACTTCGGTCGATCCCTGATTGACGTTGATTGCTTCTCTTCACTAATCCTGTCGACGTCGGCTGATCAGACCGATGCTAGTTGCTCTGCAACTCAGCAACCTTCAACAACCTCCTCTCCTATTTGCATTAGTGAAGCTTTTAGCTCCACAACCTAACACATCTTTGTTAGATATATATAACTAATTTGATCATGATATCATCCTTAAAAGACTAATTTATCAACCATTAATAGTCTCTATAGTAACAGCTAACCCACCCTTCATGAAAAGCAAATTGAGCCATGACTAAATCATTGATCTTTACCGAATTATTTTGGCATTTGTGATGAATGAATTAATTATGAGTGACACGATGGGATACCAACCAAATCTACATGGCACTAAAGAACTGAAGGCTATTCAAGATATCTACTAACCCAATAAAAATGTAAAGGAAGTCTAACTAAGATATGGAAGGTGGACTACAAATGACTTGGGGAGAGCCTTAAACATTGATCTAGGATCCAAAATACACAAAAGGATAAAAGGTGATCATGATACATCCTCCTTAATTATCTCTCACCTTAAATTCATTGAGACTAAACTAGACAAATCATTCGATTGATATTCCAAGTTCAATACTTTTGATGTCAAGTGTAAAGTTTCTATGAATCCTAATTTCTCAACCTCAATTGAAGATAAAATCCTCTCATGTGTCCCTTCAATGGTTGGAATCTCTCCAAGGAAAGGAGATAAGGAAAATCAACCCATTGTATTTCTTGATGGACATTTATGGATGATTGAGCATGATGTTCACCCTCCATGTCTACCTTCAATCCAAACCATTCTCTCTAGAAAATAATTGATAATGGATTAGCTTATAATGAAGTATAACATGTGTGATGTACTTTCTAAATTTAGTTTTCCTATAATCTCATGGATAAGGACACACTATATGTATTCTTCTCTCACATGAAGGCATTCCTAGACTAATATGTTGTAATTGTGTTTAAAAAAGAAAAGAATAGTTAAACCATCTGATTGATATAATTATTTTGATATGTCTTCTATTTCATACCTTAATCTATCTATAATTGAGAAATTTTATTTTATTTGACCATTATACTATTTATTTTAACATGGGTGATGACCTGAATAGAACCCTATTACCATACTATCAAAAAAAAACTTACCTTGACATATATAATGGGCATGTGCCCATTCTATATAATTCTATAATAATATATTGGGGTATTATCTTCATAAGTGATAATATTATTATATAATTTATGTGTTTTTAAGTGTAAATAAGAGTATGAAAACTTTATTTATACTTTCTACATTTTATACTACATTGGTCTTCACAATTATTCATAATTGTTGTTTTTATATTTTTCATAATTATTAAATATTTCTTCATAGTTTTGCAGAGTATGGGGAATGAATCTGATCATGATAAATTTTTGAGATGATCCCACTTGTTACCATCATGTTCACAATACTCTTAGTCCTTGGATGAATTGTCTTCTCAATCTACTCAATATTTATGACTCCCTGTTGATTGCGTTATATTTTAATTTTTCACATGTATGATGTTATGGTTAATTAATGATCCACTTGGTAGTTCCCAGTAATTTAATTCAATTTTTGAACTTAGAATTACTAAGGTAGTTGTATCTAGTAAACTTACCCATTTTGCATAGGTGTCTATAATCAGATCCGTGTCCATGGAATGTCATGACAAACATATGTGGATGTATGATACCACAATATGATTGTAAGCTTCCATAGACATGTTGTAAGTAGTATATAATTGCAATAATTGAAATGGAGATGATATTTTATATCTTTATTAGAATGGACATGTTCCTACTTTTATAAAATACATTAATAATTTTATCAATTAATCACATTATACACAAGATAAATTTTTTGGGTAGTTAATAGTATTTCAACTCTATAAAATGGGCACATGCCCATTCTAAACAAGATAAGAATAATATGACATCCACTTTCCAACCAATATTATATAACATAATATTTAGGGGATTATTTAGTGATTTACTACCAGTATGCCCATTTTACACATGGACTCCTACCAACTCATCCAAATTTGACATGCAATACTTGCCCACTCATCTAGAGCACCCAGAGACAAGACATATTAACACTTTAATTTAGTATTTCAATTTTATGATAGGTGTTACCTACCTACTAATCAATGATCTTGGTGTATTTAGAAAATATATTTTTTTCTCTAGCCAAATGGAGCTCTAATATTTTGCTAAGTGTCATAATCTTGTTCACATGGACACATGTCAGTTCATCCAAATACTTTCATTGTGCCAAGTTTGCACCCAAATGATTTCTATCTCATCCAAATTTGTCCCACAATATTTGCATGCTCATTCGAGGCACTTTGAGATAATCCAAGTTGGAACTCCATTTCAATCTTTCAAGATCATGATAGGTGTCATCTTCCTACTAATCTCTAACCTTTATCTACATAGAAAATATCCTTTTTTTAGGTTATTGCATCTCTAGGACTTCACCAAGTGTCATGATCCCACTCACTCAGATGCATGTTCGTTTATCCAAATATTTCTAGTATGTCCATTTTACACTTGAGTACCTACCAATTCATCCAAATTTTCCACGTGGTGCTTTACCTCTCATTAAGAACACCTATAGTTAAGCCAAGTCAGAACTCCATTTTGGTCTTTCAATTTTATGGTAGGTGTCATCTACCCACTAATTCATGGCCTTGTTGTACTTAGATTTTTTTTATTTCTTTGTCAAGTGGAGATCCAAGATTTTTTTAAGCATCATGTCATGCTCACTTAGATTCCTACCAGTTCATTCAAATACTGAAAGTATGGTCATTTTACACCTGGATGCCTACCAGTTCATACAATTTTTTCATGCGATACTTGCTCGTTCATCCATAATACCCAAAGATAAGTCAATTTAGCACTATGTTTTGATCTTCAAGTTTATGATCACTTTCATCTACCCACTAGTCCATGGCCTTCATATACATAGGGGAAAAAAACATTTCCCATGTAACTAAAGCTTTAGGATTTTACCAAGTGTCACAATCCCACTCACCTAGATCTTGACACACCAAAGTTCAACTATTTGTAAGCTCAAGGAGAAAAAAAATATATGGTGTTGTCACTTATATTTTCACCCTTTAAAGAGATGTCTCATCTCTCCTCATCCAAGGGGCATAATTGAAACACGTCTAGGTTGTGGGTGAGCTTAAGAGTGAGGTGAATATCTAGATAGGGATAACTTCATTGATGTACCATTTATAGAATACCACTAAATAGATACTTTGTGAGGAAAAAGGGAGAGATAAAACTAAAATCAAACTATCCTAAGGGAGGTGATACACCAAATAATTTGATGACTTCCAACCAGTTACATGTTACACATGAGAACAAAAGACTAACCAAACATTACACTTCTCTAATCTGCATCTTCTCACATCAATGTTACATTATGAGGTTGAGATGAATGTTTAGGTTAGGAGGATTAAACAAGATGCATAGAATGTCACTAATTGAAAATACTAACTCACTCAACCTTGACACATCATAAAACACTTCACATGCCCTACAAGAAGAAGCTTTCCAATTTGAAATAGGTGAGAGAATGAAACAACAATGATAAGGAAACAATAAGTCATCACTAAGCAAAATTAATCATCCATGTAAAACAACCTATGAACAGTCATGGAAGAGAAAAAAATTAGTAGTGTTATTAATAAAATGGTGTGTAAATGAGTAGGGTTTTTCCATACTTAGGGGGAGCATAAGTTATAAAGGCCAAAATGGTTAGTTCTTATAGAACTTGAGAGAGATAGGATTAAATAAAAGTCTAAAGGTCACAAGGACACTTGTAAATACGATAAAATAAGTTAGATATGCATGAGAATAAGATGTGAAATGAATCATGCAAGGTTAGAAAGCAAAAGTGTCACCCCAAGTCATGAAACTCATAAAAAATGGAATGAAATTACATTTGTTAGATTAGAAAATGGCTTTCATTATTCACCTCTATTTTAACATCCCAAAAATAAATAGGGATAGGTCTAATGATTGGAATTGGAGGGAGGTATTTTCCACATTCCTCTCCATCCATTGGTTCCAGTCCTAGTCATCCAGAAGCTTTTGGAAGTGAGTCATCACCATCTACAGTCTAAGAAATTCCTCTTTCACACACCCTGCACACTTAGATTCTAAAAAGGAATTAGTTACTCATGAAAATATATAAAAGGGAGTTAATGACATGTTTCAATATCCTCCATCAATTTTGAGGCATTAGGCACACCTTAAAAAGACTCTCACTTGGAGTTTTCACACTTCTCACCACCATGTTCACTATACCAATTTTTATTAGATGAGATGAGAGCTATTGTTTGAAAACTTAGGAGTTTTTAAAAGGAATGAAACTAACATGGAGATTTATCTTAAGTCTTAAGAATCCTTCAAAAGTTGATTTCATCTCTTGAAACCTCTTAGAACTTACATAATGAACAAAATAGTTATAAATACCTTATTTTGTACCCCATCCATATAATTCCATATAACTCATCCTGATGGAAAGTATCCTGAGAGAGTCTTATAAAACCTCCAATCATCACTATAGGAAAACTATTCTATTTGGGTATCTCACCATCCTCATCTTCCCAATTGGGTACTTATCCAAGGGTTTAGGTCTGTTTACCCTCTTAAGCTTTGTTCATAAATGTTTCACTTTGAATTTGAAAAAAAAAACCCCACAATATTAGTGTATAGGATCCTTATAAACTTTTATAATCTTCTTATGTCCCCACACAAAGCACCAAGAGAGGTATGAGCACTCAAAGTGCTTATTCAACCTTGTTTCTTCCATTTACACAGGCTTGAGGTTGTCTTGAGCCCAAAAGTGGATTTATTTATGCTTACCCTACATCCTAATGTATTTTAAACCTTTGTAGTGACCCTTTAAACATTATACAATCCATTTGAGTAATATTATAATGCTATACATGAAGTTGACCCCCCTTTTAAATTTTAGGCCTAGTCATGCTAAGTAGGCATGCCTATAAGTTTTAGAATCTAGGTTACTATGTTGATATTTTCACATATTTTCCTAATTATCCATGTTTTTATAGGTATTTTTAAACTTATAATACCTTATTTAAATGTCTCTATACCCTCTAGTCTATCCTTTTCACCATTATGTCCAAGATTGCAGGTTCTGCTCATAAAGGGAGTGCCCTCTATCTAAGACAAAATAGAGGAGACTGCCCCTATTTCATCATACAAAATGAAAGTATAAGAGGTTTATCTAGATTATTTATAAAATATAAACCTAATTTAGGTTGTTTTCTAGATCATCTGACCTTGTAACTCCATTAAAATCCAAAATAGATTGTATAAAAGTATGGTGTGTAGGGTTTGTTGGTATGGACTGTATGTGTTTTGTTTGAGCCCTCTCTCCATTTAATTTCCACTATCATAGATCCATGGGAAATTATTACATGAATTTTAATCACTTTTTTATTATGTAAATCTTTACACTCTTTCTAAACCCTACTTTATTCATGCGCTACCATGATTCTACCTAGACTGGGAACAACTTCCTGACTGTGTCTTCTCTTTCTTGTATGTGTGTACTACTCATCTAAATTTGATTAACTTAGTAAAATATCCTATGAAATATTTAACACCACATAATATTTCTTTGAGTTACTTATGCTATACATTTTACATGCCATAGACCTAGGAAAATCACCATTTGGGTCACTTTCAGCTATAGTTGACTGTAGCTACCAATTGTTGAGGAAAATAAGAGTATTGTAGGCACGAACAATTTTTAAAATCACTATGTAATGAATTTTGTATATAATATGTGTATTAATAACATTCATAATTTGAAAAAAATTGTGTCTCTATATATAAACTCCCTTCAACGTTGAAATATGGTTTCACAATCAGCTATAGGTGGTCTTTTTAGGTAAGATAAGCATGTAGGTGTACATGGGATGCAAAATACAATATATCCTCTTGTTCTGGTGATATTTGATACATTAATTATCTTTTCAACCATATAGGACAATTTAAATGTGAAGACATGTCCCAATACTACCAACTTGGGTGAAAAGGTTTCTTTTTGACTCAGACATTTAAGTGATCACTGCCTGGGTTTAGTGCATAAATTGGCAATTTTGAGTATGTCAACAAGTATATTCCCTAATATGTCTTGACTTCATGTATTATATAGGTCTTTTCCTATGATAAGGATATCATATTTAGTCATTAAGATGCCTCAAATCTAATGACAACCCTATTATAAATCTTTCATAAAATTGCCAGATCCTCTATTTTGCACTTTTGGGGAAAATGTCCTTGAATAATGTCATATTGTGCGTAAAGATGGTTTACATTTCCTCCTACCCATTTTATCATTCAAAAATTTCTAGATTTAGTTTATCACATTCTTGACTTAAAATTAAACCTTACTATGTTTCAAATTCTCCAAACAAGAACCCTAAAATCATTGTAGTACCCCTGTAGGTGGGTATTGTAATATATAGGCAGTGAGGTACCTTCAAGCAGTAACCATTATCTTGTGAGTTTCAATGGTGTTTGGAACTTTTAAAATATTTTCAAATATATCTTTCCCATTTTCATAAACCTCTATTATCTAAAAATACTCATTTCAACATATTTGGTTTCCATGGATGCACATGTAGGTGCACTTTAGTGGTAGGAGACTGTGAATTTAGGCAATGGATAGTGATATAGGCAATGAAAAAGAATTATAAGCTTGGGATTCACTCCATAAATTCACCAAGTGAAAAAGTACATTATTTACACTTCAAAATATTAGAAACACCTATCAGAGATCCCATTCCATCATGACATCATATGAGATACTTGTATATTCAATGAGCTACTTGTACATGCATATTTCATTGAATGCCACAATCCATTTATAAATTCTTTGTAGATTCTAATTTTTATTTTCCTAATTTTAAATACATTTTAAATTAATTTATACCTTAAATACACCTCCATTAAGATACCAGATAGGTTCCACACACATGATTCAATATGGTTACAAGTGAAACTAAGTGAAGAGGTGATTAAGTATGACCATGGAAAGAATGTTTGATCAAAACATGGAGTTATGAAACCAAAAATGAAAATTGGTATTAATATATCCTTTATACCTATGTAATACCATATTACATTCATATGAGACCTTTATAGAAGACCATCATTCTGAAACAAGGAAGAACTTGACTGAAGCTTCATAATGGTGATACCTTCCTACATCATGAGACAAGTTGTCCTTAAAAACACCATGCAACCAATCATGATAATTTGATAAGGTATCCAAAATCCTCTATATCAAACCTCATAAAATAGTTTGTACAAACCTATCCAAAATAGATAAAAACCTATATGATGCACAGATTGGAAGCAGAAAAACATAGTCATGTTATAACAGATGGTTCATAAAGAATGGTTAACAAATATTGGAAATATTTGTATTTAAATGAATCTATATTAGTTTAATACTACCTCCCAGAGTATTTTGACCTAGAACCTCTTCTAATGACCGTATCGAGCATGAACCTATTGATCACTTTTTCATGTCTAGAAGGGCAAGAAAGGAATACAATGGTTTTGGGAATTTTTTTAGAACTTAAAAATAATTTCAAGCATTGATATGAGTTTTAGGAAGATTAATAGTCATTCCATGACCTTCTACCATGTTTCACCTTTCCCCATAAGCTGTAAAAGTGCCAAACTCTTCTCTTTTCCTAAGAAAACTACTCTATCTTCTAAGGAACCTATCAATTTTAGTTTTGAATAGTTTATTAAATAATAATAGGATGCATGTCATGTGAAATAACCCTTATTAAACATTCACACTTCATTAGGAGGTCATACAACTCATTTAATGCTCATTTTGACCCATAAGATGACTGAAAAGGACATAAGGACTAAAATGACTAATGACCAAGGCTAATATAACATGAAATAATAATAAATGACCTATAATACACCTTAATGCATATATATTAGACCATTAAAACAACTAAAAATTAAATTTTGCCTATAGGGGTCCCAATTTGACCTACAGGGTCAAATTTGGTCAACAAATTAGTGACTCATAGGGGTAGCATGCATGCTATGCTAACTAGACCAGTAGCCTTATTATTCCATTCAGCTTAGGGAGTTATCTGATGTCTAAAACATATCACGAAGAATTATATCACTTCATAACCTTACTTTGATCAAGACAAGACACACACACATAAAATAAAGAACACACACAAATGAAAGAAAACAAACCAACAAGACATACATACACACACACACACACACACACACACACACACACACACACACACACACACACACACACACACACACACACACACACACACACACACACACACACACACACACACACACACACACACACACACACACACACACACACACACATGCATGCATGCGCACGCACGTGTGTGCGCACACACACACACACACGCACGCATGCACGCACGTGCGCATACGCATGCATATGCGTGCACTTGCACGCATGCACGAATGCACACACATGATCAAAGAACTTAGTAAAAGAGGAATCAAACAAATATATAAAAATAAAAATTAAACATACCTCGCTTTCCAAGATCAAAAGGAAAGTTTCTTGCACCTCCTTATTCATGAGATCAATCATGGTGCCAAGCATATTGCTCATTGGATTGAACACTTGAGAGATCAAACCTACTTATTGGTACTTTAATTTCTATGCTCTCAAGTATACCATCTTCAAATACGTCTCAAATGTAAAATTATTCCTCTTTTCCTTGTACACATACCTCATATTCTTGCCCACTCTTCACCTCATGATCAACTTGCATCTTCGTTGTAGGCATGGATTGAAGAGGAATGGTTTCTTGTTCCTTAGAAGATTGAGGCAAATAAAAAATTGTCTTGACCTCCAAAGGCTGACATGAAATTTTCTCTTTCTCATCTATGACATTTTGGATAATGTCATCTTGCTTACCATCACTTGTAATCAGATCTAAAGAAGTTGTAGACCCCTTGAGAGATTCAGACTCATTACAAATGTTTTCAAATTGCTGCCACAAGTCCTCATCTTATATTTCATCATCACCATGAATGGGAAAAATAAAATAATCTCCTTAATCCCGTTATTTATAATCCAAATGACTTTATCTAAGATTTCTTCTTTGATACAAGGATGGCATTCTTCATTATCAACCAAAAAAGAGGGCTCAACACAAGGACTCACCTCTTCTTCATCATTTATGGTCTCATGAGGGATATAAAGTTGCATCTCAGTTGTCATAAAATGATTTTGGTTCTCGAGGGATGTAATATATTCAATCTCCTTCTCCATCTTCGTGATGCCAAGTCTAGACATCTTGAAATTTGGTGACCTAACCTAATGAGGTTGCCAAGGAGCTACACTTTTCTCAAGAAAGAGTTTTGAATTTTTCTCAACCAAATGCTCCTCTTTAGGTTACCATACCAAAGGCCCATCAATTAAAATGGTGATGTGGTGAGGACAAGATTAACTAGTTGGTGGAGGTGGAACATGGGATTCAAAATCAGATTGAGAATGAGTTGTAGGGGATCCTTTTGGGAGCTCTTGAGGAAGGGGAGGTAAACCTTGGGCTAAAATATCTTGGCTTTATTCCTTACATTTTAAAATAACTTCATACACATATGATTTTTCTTAAACACTATATTGAAGGAGGTTAGATGGGGTGTGTTTAGGCATAGGATCTTCTTTTGGGTCTAAACCTTCCATCACACCTTGACTTAGCAATTTCATCCTTGACTCTAACTCTTTGATTTTCTTAGATACATTCTCTTGGAATATTATTTCTTGAAATTCATAATAATATTCATGAGGATGAGGAGTACAAGAGGGATGACATGGAATACAAGAGGTTTCTTGAGGAAGGGTGGGAGGGGTTTGCATAGGATCTTCTCAACTTCACACACTTTATCAAGGTTTTTATCCTCTTTTATTCCCCATGATTCCACTATCTTATTATAGCTTAGGATGTCAGTATTAGTATTCTCTTCTTGAGTTAGGGATTTAATTTGAGGATTTGATGGAGTATTCAATAAAATTGGAATCTACTTAGGCTTGGACTCTCCACCTTGTCTCCAACTTGGAATCTCATATCTTGAGGTCTCTTCTTGAGGTGGGGATGTAATGGGAGAGGGAAATGAGGTCTTAAATTCCACTTGTTTTTCTAAAAATATGGACTAATTCATTTTTATATTGGCTATCTCAATCTTCCTATCAAGTTTTGCTTCAAAAACAAGGTTTGTCTTCCCAACTATCTCTTATAGATGATTGGGAAAAACATGGCTTTGATAAAATTGATTAGGCTCATGAATAGGGGCTATGTAAAATTGATATCAATCTTGGGGAAGTGGATATGAAGGTTAATAAATTTTTTGAGGTTTCTTCTCATGAATAATTATCCTATCTTCCAAGGATGAAACTAGGCCACTCACATCTACAATCTCCCTTGTGAGCCTTTGCCAATTGGCTCTTTCAATAGGTGCACACTTGCTTCTGAACAGATCTAATTCATCTCTCAAGTTATGAATGAAGTGAATAGTAATCTATAGACCATGTCCCCTTTGTGTGTAAATATCTATCATGTACTTCTCATAGTTTAAAAGAGTTTGTTTCAAGGTTGAAATGGACTGACTTGAGAAGTGACTAGGTTGACTAGGAGCAAGATATGGAGAAGGTTATTTGTAGGGCTGATACAAATCATAACCATTCTGATAAGGATCATGTTAGGGTTGATCAGGACCATGATAAGGATGGTAATATTTACACAAAGTTTGATAGGGAATCTCATAAGATTTAAATGTCTCACCAACTTGTGTAAAATAACACTCAAGACCAAGTTCAGCGATGAAAGTTCATTAGGAAGTAAGAACATAAGGAATGGTTATCAAAAATATTAAAAAGGAATACCTAGGTCACTTGACCAACTAATGTAAATTTAGAGTCACCATTTATGCTTAGATATAGTCCTCCAAAATATGATGTGTTGAAAGACAAGACCAAAATATTTCAACTTCTTGGACTAAGAGTCCCAACAGGAATGCCAAAAACTATTGCCACTTGGATTTTCACCCTTCGAGGAGATATATCATTTCTCCTCATCTAAGTGTCACAATTGAAATACCTCTAGGCTTTGGGTAAGCCTAAGAGTGAGGTGAATCTCTTGATAGGGCTATCTCCCTTGATGTACAACTTGTAGAACACTACTAAACCTATACTTTGTCAGGGAAAAGGGAGAGAAAAAACTGAAATCAAACTATCCTAATGGATCTGATACAATAAATAAGTTGATGAATTCCAACCAGCTACATGTTACACATGAGAGCAAAGGACTAACAAAACATATACTTCTGTAATCTACATCTTCTTAGATCAATGTTACATTATGAGGTTATGATGAATGTCTAGGCTAGGAAGACTAGACAAGAGGCTTAGAATGGAATTATTTGAATAGGATAACTCACTCAACCTTAAAACATCATAAAACACATCACATGACCTACAAGAAGAATATTTCAAACTACAAATAGGTGAGAGAATGAAATAACAATGCTAAGGAAATAACAAGTCATCACTAAGAAAAACTAATCATCTAAGTAAAACACACTATGAATAGTCATGGAAGAGGTAAATATAATTAGTCTTATTGATCAAATGGTATTCAAATGATCATGGCTTTTACCATACTCAAGTGGATCATTAGTTACAAAGTCCAAACTGGCTATTTCTTATAGAACTTTAGAGAGAGAGAGAGAGGAGAAAAGAGAATTCTGAAGGTCACAAGGACCCTTGTCAAGATGATCACATGAGTTAAATATGAATGAGAAGAATATTTGAAATGAACCATGCAAAGCTAGGAAGCTCAAGTGTCACCCCAAGTCATGAAACTCATGAAAAATGGCATGAAATTTTCTTTCTAGCTTAGAAAACTACCTTCATTAGTCACCTCTATTTGAAAATACCAAAAATAACTCAGGATAGGTTTTATGAATGGAATTATATGGAAGGATTTCATATATGCCTCTCCATGCATTGGTTGTAGTCTTGGTCATCTAAAAACTTTTAGAAGTCAGACATCATCATCTACAGTTTAAGAAACTCATCTTTCACACACCCTACACACTTGGCTTCCAAAAAGGAATCAATTGCTCATAAAAATACATAAATGGAGTTAGTTATGTGTTCACTACAATCCATTTACTTATATGCATTAGGTACACATTAAAAAGACACTAACTTGGAGTTTTCACACTTCTCACCATCATGTTCACTATGCCAGTTTTGACTAGCTGAGATGAGAGATATTGTTTGAACACTTAAATGTTTTTATAATGAATTAAAATAACATTTGGAGTTATCTTAAGTCTTAATATCCTTCGAAAGTTTATTTTATCTCTTGAAACCTCCTAAAACCTTTAAAATGCATAAAATAGTCATAAATACCCTATTTTTTACCCCATTCATACATTTCTATATAACTCATCCTGGTGGGGAGTATATTGAGAGAGTATTATATAAACTCCAATCATAATTTTGGGAAAACTATTCCATTTAGGTAGCTCACCATCCATATCTTCCCATTCAGGTCCTTATCCAAGGGTTTGCAATGGTTTAGGCTTGTTTACCCTCATAAGATTTGTTCATAAAGGTCTCAAATTGAATTTGAAAAAAAAATGCATGATATTAATGTATATGACCCATTTCATCTTCTCCAATATTCTTAGTTTCCCATGAAAATAATCAAGAGAGATATGATCACTCAAAATGCTTATTTGAGCTTGTTTATTCCATTTACACAGGCTTGAGGGTATATTGAACCCAAAAGTGGCTTTATTTGTGCTTCCCTTGCATACCAATGGCTCATAAACCTCTGTAGTGACCATATAAACATGATCCAATCCATTTTTATTATCATCTAAGGATATACATGAAGTTGACCCCACTTTTAGATTATAGGCGTAGTCATGCTTTGTAGGACTTCCTACAAGTTTGAGAGTCTAGGTCACTCTCCTAATATTTTCTCTTATTTTGTTGATTATTCATGTTAGTATATGTATTATTAAACTTATCATACCCTCATAAAAGTTATCTATACCATCTGGTCCATCCTTTTCACCATTTTTTAAAAGATTGTAACTTCTACTCATAAATGGCATGCACTCTATTTAAGAGAAAACAAAGGGTACTCCCCCTATTTCATCATAAAAAATTAATATTTGAGAGATTTATATAGATTATGGATACCCTCTACACCAAATATGACCTTTTAACTCCCTTAAAACCCAAAATAGACTATATAAAAGTACTATGTGCAAGGTTTGTTGGTGTGGACTAGATGTTGCTTATTTAAGACCTCTCTCCATTCAATTTGCACTATGATATATCCATGTGAAATTATTTCCTGAGTTGGGATCACTTTTTCATTTTTTAAAGCTTTATACTCTTTCTAAACTCTACTTTGTTCATGCCATACCATGATTATCCTAGACTAGGGTCAACTTCTTGATTATCTCTTCTCTTTCCTGTAGGTGTCTACTACTCATCTAAAGTTTCTTACCTCAATAGAAGGTCCTATGAAACCTTTAACACCACATAATTTTTATTTGAGTTACTTATGTTGTGTATTTTCCATTCCAAAGACCTAGTGTAATCAACATTTGGGTCACTGGCAGCTACAGTTGACTGTAGCTACCAATTGTTAATGAAAATAAGACTATTATAGACATGAACTATCTTTAAAATCAATGTGAAATACCTTTTGGACATAATATTGGTTTTAATAACAATAATATTTTTGAAACCTTGGTGTCTCTATATATGAACTCCCTTCAAGGATAAAATATGGTTTCACAGTTAGTTGTAGGTGGTCTTTTTAGGCAAGAGAAGCCTGTAGGTGTACATGGAAAGCAAAATATAGTATGTCCACCTCCTTTGATGATATTTATGCCATGAATGCTACTCTAAACCATCTAGGACCACCCAATTGTGAATACATGTCCCAGTAATACCAACATGGGTGAAAAAGTTTTCTTTTTGACTCAGCATGTAAGTAATGACTACCTAGGTTTAGTGCATAAATTAGCAATTGTAAGTCTCTCAACAACTGCCTTCCCTACTCTCTCATAACTACATCTATTAAAAATTTCTTGTCCTATGATATGGATATCATATTTAGTCATCAACATGCCTCAAATCCCATGACAACCCTATTATGAAGCTTCCACAAAACTTCTAGGTTCTTTGTTTTGCACTTTTCTAGAAAATGTCTATGAATACTATCATATTGTGCCTAAAGAGGGTTTAAATCTCCTCCTACCAATTTGATGCTTCAAACATGTCTAAATTTAGTTTATCACATGACATTAATTGAAATGAAACCTTACCATCTTTCAAATTTTCCAAAAAATAACCCTCAAAATTTTGTAGTACCAGTTATAGGTGGGTATTCTACTCTACAAGTAGTGAGGCACCTTCAAGCAGTAAGCATGATCTTGTGAGCTTTAATTGTGTTTAAACATTCTCAAAGATCTTAAAATAGACATTTTACATTTTAATAATCCTATCTCATCTCAAAATACTCCATTCAACATATTTAGTTTCTATGGAGGCACTTGTATATGCATTTTAGTGGGAGGAGACTATGAATTTACGTAGCGGATAGTGATATAGGCAGTGAAAAAAAATTGTATGCTTGATATTCACTCTAGACCTTCACCAAGTGAAAAAATACATTATTTTCACTCTAAAATATTATAAACACCTATTAGATCTCCCATTCCATCATGACATCATCTTAGATACTTGTATATTCAATGAGCTACCTGTACATGCATATTGCATTGACTGTCACAGTCCATTTATAAATTCTTTGGAGATTATAACTTGTTTTTTATTTATTTTAAATAAATTTCCAATTAATTTAGACCTTAAATATACCTCCATTAATATATAAAATAGGTTCCACACACGTGATTCAACATGGCTGCAAGTGAAACTAATTGAAGAGGTGATTGAGTATGACCATGGGATAAATGTTTGTTCAAAACATGGAGTTATGAAACCAAACATAAAATTGGGTGATAATATGGCCTTGATACATATGGGATACCATATTATATTCATATGAGACCTCTATATAAGACCATCATTATAAAATAAGAAAGAACTTGATTGAAGCTTCACAATAGTGACACCTTCATGAAACATGAGATAATTTGCCCATAAAATTAATATGAAACATGAAACCAAGAATGAAGATAATTTAAAAGTTATATTACATCCTATGGATCCAACATCACCAATTGGTTTGTACATACCTATCCCAAATGGAGCAAAACCTTTAGGATGCACAGATTGGTAAGCAAAAACACATAGTTAGCTTGTAATGGATGGTTCATAAATCATGGTTAACAAATATTTTAAATAATTTTATAGAAATAAATATCTTCAATTTCAATATCACCTCCCAAAGGTGTTTTACCTGTAACACTTTCTATTGACCGTACCAAGCATGAACCTATTGATCACTTCTGCATGTCTAGAAGGGCAAAAAAAGAGTAGAATATTTTTGGGAATTTTTTATCAATTATAAATCATGTAAAAAAATGATATGAGTTTGAATAATATGAATATTTATTCCATTACCTTCTCCCACATTCCACCTTTCTCCATAGGCCGTACAAGTGCCAAACTCTTCTCTTTTCCCAAGAAAATTGCTCTTTATTCTAAAGAACCTGTCACTTTCAGTTATGACCTATTGATTAAAACATAATAGGACACATGTCATGTTACATCACCCTTATTACACTTTCACACTTTCCTAGGAGGTCATACAACTCATTTAATGCTCATTTTAACGCTTAAAATGACTCAAAATGACATAAAGACTAAAATGACTAATGAATAAAGCTAATATAACAATAAATCACACTAAATGACCTATAATACATATTAATACATATATATTACACCCATTAAACACATAAAAATTAAATTTTTACTTATAAGGTTCCCAATTTGACATGCAAGGTTAAATCTAGTCAACACCTAGATCATGATGTGTGTCTTCTTCCCATTAACCCATTTTAATAAAAGAACTTAAAACTATCAATAAGTACTCTAGGAAAATGAATCAATGATATCATGACATGTGGCATCATTTTTTTAATCTATAAGTGATGTCAACATGTTATTTCTATGTGTTAATTTTAGGTGAGTAGAATAATGGCAACCATCCATATGTCATGATCCCACGCACCTAGATACTAACACATCCAAATTTCATAAAATAGGAACTCTGAGTAAACCAATGCTAGGATCTTGAGAAGTTTCATAATCCCATCAAGTTGTGACCATGAGAACATAGCGTAGTAAGCCAATAACTAGGCACTAATGGAGTATAGGCATACAACCATGTGTTCTTAGGACATATGATAGATAGGAAAATAACGAAGACATAAGTGTCAATTTATAAAGAAAAAAAAATGGCATCTATCAAACCAAGCTAACAAATCACCTATAAGAAAGGGTAAAAGCCACATGTTAGGAAAAGTCGTATAAATTGACAATATACATGCAAAATTCAAATATGAAAATCATAAAGATAGGTAGATAGATATTTTATGTACATGGATGACTATTGTCAATGACTATTCTATGATTTATTTTATATATAGAGGCTACAATTTAAATCTCATCTAAATAGTCAAATGTGTTTAGGATTGACTCAATTTAAAATTTATCAAAATAGATCAAGATGAGAGTGAAAATTTGAGTTAGATTACAAACTAAGCTCACCATTCTAAAAGACATTACTATTAATTGGGTGGAAATACTATTTAAATAATTATAGACTAATTATTCAACTTAATAGGCTAACAAAGTTATTTATATGTACTAAAAAATTGCCTTTGTTTATAGATAGAGAAACAATTTCAACTATCAAATATAAAATTAATCAAATTCCATATAAATATGTAACTTAGTTAGCAATGTTTTATAATTTGTACCAATAAATTTTATACTTTTAAATAATTTCATCTCTAGCTATAAAATCTAACCAAATATTATTGGTTTTGTATACAATAGTTATTATAACAAATATAAATTATGTAATAGTAGTTTGAGATGATCATCTTGAAATAAATTAAAGAGAATGCATGAAATAATAGATTTATATAATTAACAAAAGAATTAAAACTATTATATTGATCATAGGCCACTTTTAGGTGGAAACCTCCTTTGAGCAAGCTCAATACAATAAATTTGTGGATAACTCTATTGGTTTCAACACTTACTTATTTACTAAGTCTAATCTAAGAAACTACTACTTCTCATGAATGTGGAATAAAACAAAATGCTCATAGGATGTCTTACAAAGCATATCCATCTATAGAAATTAATATAGTAAGAAAGCAAAGAGAAGGGGTCACACAGGTTTCTTCAATCCCCTCCTTTAAAAATATTTATGCTCAAAGCTTTAGATGTGGGAATTGGTGGTGTATCTGAAAGAGTGGTTCTCATGTTACATCCTCTAGTTGCATTTCATGCTACTAATTTAATACCTCTATGATAGAGTGGGAGTAAAGATTGCATGTGTACCTATCTAAGATTGCCTTTGGTTCAAGAAGGATGGATCTTTCATTATCGAATTATGGTAAACTATTCTGTACTCTAATGTTTGTGCCAAGAACTTTCTTTAGACAAGAGATATGAAATAATTTATGAACTCTAGAAGAAGGTGGGACTTCCAACTTATATGAAACTGACCCAATATTTTGGAGAACCTCATATGGCGCATAGAACTTGGGACACAACTTATGATGCCGTTTGATTTATAGGAAGGATTGTTTGTATGGTTGTAGGCAAATAAAAACCATATCACCTACTTGAAAGGTATATTCAAAATGGTGCTAATCATCTTGTTATTTCATTCTATTTTATTCCATATGAATATTGTCTCGCAAGGTGATGAGGTTCTGATATCAATTTCAGAGAAACATGTCGACCGCTTGAACTAGTGAACTAGAGGGGGTGTACAAAAGGACCACTGGTGGTGCTTGACCATAGACTACTTCATATGGAGTCATTTTAGTTGAAGTTTGGTAGGAGGTATTATGCCACAATTTAGGAAGAGGAAGCCACTTTGCCCATTGGTGTTATTGTTTTGAGGTGAAATAAAGAAGGAAAGTTTCCAGGCATTTGTTGATAATTTTAGTCTAGCCATCCATTTGTGGATGATATCCAGAACTCATCTTCAATTGAGTGCCAGTGAATTGAAATAGTTCTACCCAAAAATGGCAATTGAATGTTGCATCATGATTTGAGTCAATGGAAGAAAGAATGCCATGAAGATGGAAAATTTGTGAGATTGTGGAGGTAGTGTAAGGATGGCTAAGGGCACAAAAATGACTATATTTGAAGAGGTGATTAACCACAACCAAGATCATTGTTTTTAATTTATATTTAGGGAGACCCTCAATGAAATACATAGAAATATCTATCCAAATCCTGGTAGGGATGAGGAAGGGTTTGAATAACTTAGGAATGAGTGTGGTTTCACCCTTGTTACATTGGTAAGTATCACATTTAGCCACCATATATTGAATCACCTTTTTCATTCCCTTTCAAAATAAGTTATAACATATCCGCTCATAATTTTTGAGAAACCTTGAGTTTCTTATGGATAGAGAAGTAGGGAGTTCATAGAATACAACCCACCAAAGATCTGTGCTCTAGGGAAGCACCAGATAACCCTTATATCTTAGAGAAGCACCATCCCAAAAATAATGTAGTACTGTAGAGGGGTTAGTGGCCAAATTTTGAATTATTTGAGATAATGAGGATTCATTGACATACCGTTATTGTAAAACATCTAACCAATTTAGAATAGGCAAGGAAATAGCTAAAAGGGAATCTTGGTCTACAAATGTGTGAGATAGAGCATCAACCACAATATTATCCTTACCTTTCTTGTAAGTGATCTCATAGTCATAACCCATGATTTTAATAACCAATTTTTGTTATGATAGGGTAGATACTCATTGATCCATTAAATGTTTCAAAATTTTGGTAATCATTTTTGATGCAAAAATGATTCCCTAGTAGTTATGGCTGCCACTTCTATACTACATTTAAAATGATCATCATTTCCTTCTCATAAGTAGAGAGTATTAAATTATTACCAAAAAGGTCTTTTATTGTGAATGAAATGGGGCATCCTTGTTGGAAGAGAACAACACCAAGTCCATTATCACAATCATCACTCTCGATGGTGAAGATTTTGGCAAAATCTAGCATAGCTAGAACAGGGGTAGTACACATAGCTTGTTTTAATACTTCAAATGCACACTCATCAGCTTGTGTTCATGTAGAAGCATCCTTTTTTAACATAGCTATCAATGGAGCTTCAATATTCTCGTAATCCATGAAAAACTTATGATAGTATCCTATTAGCCTCAAATAAACACAAAGGCTCTTGAGTGTCTGTAGATGAGGCCAATTTGTCATGGCATCTATTTTTTTAGGATCCTCATGTACCCCTTGAGATGAAACAATATGCCTAAGATACTCCACTTTATCCTATCCAAAATCACATTTGGACTATTTTTCACAAAGATGATGATCGAAGAGAAGTTGTAGTGCAAGCTCTAGATGTTAGAGATGCTCAAACCATGTTTTACTATAGATGAGGATATCATCGAAGAAGACCAGACTGAATTTTCATAGGTAGAGATTGGATATTTTATTCATCAATGCCTAGAATTTTGAAGGAGCATTAGAGAGGATAAATGGCATGATCAAAAACTCATAGTGGCCATCATGCATGAAAAAATATTTCTTAAGGATATCATCCTCATGAAGATGGATGTGGTGATATTCAGAGCGAAGATCTAACTTGGAAAAATAATGAGTGCCATGAAACTCATCAAGAAGCACATCAATAATAAGAATTGGGAACTTATCTTTGATTGTGATGTGATTAAGTGAATGGAAGTCAATACAGAGGCACCATGACCCATATTTTTTTGTATAAGGATAATTGTGGAAAAATATGGGCCAGTACTAGGTTGAATAATGCCTTACTTCAGTAAGTCTCAAATGAGAATATCGATCTTGGTATTTTGATAAAATGCATAGTGATAAGGCCTGATGTTGGTAGGAATGCTTCTAAGAAGGAGATGAATATAGTGGTCCTCTAATCATGAAGGTGGAAATCCCACTAATTTATAAAAGATACATGCATACCTTTAAAGAATGGTCTGTAGATCAGGAGTAGTGGAGACTGTTAATGGTTGTATTTGAATGGAATGGATCTCAATAATGATGCCATGTGAATTATTGTTGAGAATATTTTCCATGTGATGTGAACTTATGATTCTAAGAGACCTTAGTTGTAAGCCTTTCAATTTATGTTTTTCCCATTATCTAGAAACTGCATCCAAAGTTTACCAAAATTCCATAATATCAGTCCAATTGTGCATAACCATTGGGCAAGGCGAACATGCCAAGTCATAAGTTGTAATATCCAATAGAGATATGCACATTAAGATATATCCCTTTGTAAGGTAAGGTTACCCCATTGGTAATCATGACTTCAAATTTGGAGTAAGCATGGATAAAACAATCAACCTATTTAGTGATTTGAGGGTCAATGAATTTATCGATATTATTCGAATCAATGAGTATTATGAGAGATATTTTTAATGTAACCCCTGACCTACATAGTTTTTTGGGTGGTGACTCCTGATAAGGCATGGAGAGAGATATCTAGTTGGTATTCTTAATAATTACGATCCACAATCGGTGGAGCTTCTTCTAGATTATCTTTTGTATCCTGAACATCTTCAAAATCTTTAGTTCTAGGTAGAGAATCCACATCTAGTAGGTAGAGATTTTTATTTACACATCAATATCCCAGAGTGAATATATCATCATAATTATAACATCATCCTTTTTCTCTATGGGCTCGCATCTCTGATTCAATCAAATGCTTGATAGGAGTGATTCTATGGGCTAATGTTGTTTGAGATTATTGTGGAGTTATATTTATAAATGGAAAAAAATTGGATTTTAATCACTATTGAGTTGTGATCTTTCCTCTACCAACTTAGCCAACCCTAGAGCTTCTATCATTGTGTTGGGTTAAAATATTTTGTCTTCTACGTGAATCACATCTTTCAATATACAGACAGAATAACTCTCAAATAATTCATTAGACAATTCCTCTATTTAATTGGCCGAAATTTCAAATTTTGTTTGATATTTTCTCATGGTTCCTATTTGGCAAAGTTTAGTGAGTACACCAATGAAGTTATCAAAATCACTAAGGCTAAATCATTGCAAAATGAGGGTGAAAAAATTGATCCATACACGTTGATCATGAGCCTTGGTATACCAATGATACCATTAAAAGGTCTCATGTTCTAAGTGAAAGGTTACAAGATGGAACTTTTTAGCATAAAAATTATTATGTAGAAAAAAAAATTCTACCTAATAGATCCATCTAGTCAGATCTGCACCATTGAATCAAGAAAAATTAAGCTTTAGCCCATGAAAATTACTAGAAAAATAAAACCTAGTGTCTGAAGAGGACTCTAGGTTTTTTCTATTGTTCATGGTGGTCTTTTGAAGAATAAGGTAGTGTTGGGATATGAATAACCGGAAGCACACAATTGATTACCAAATACAAGCAACTTAATATGCAGAAATTAACCAGAATCACAAGTAACTAGAATTCAGAAATAACACATGATATCAGAGACAATACACAACTTGTATTAATACTCATACAGAAAAGAATACAATAAAGAAGATGCCACTTCTTCTCCACCACCTCTTCAGAGGCTTCCCACACCTCAAGTGAACAGTAATTCTTCCCTCAAAGCTCTGTCTCTTAGGTCCCAACACACAACTCAAACACAGAGTTGGTGTTCACCTCCAATGCTCCATGCACACCACAAGTGTTCCACGCACTCCACAAGTACACAAACGTACTTCAAGTAGATCTCCCCTGAACCTACAATAACCTGGACCTGAACAGACCTTACTTATGGAAGGATCTTCCTTTCCTTCCTCTTTTCCCTATCTGAGTACACACTGTACTCCAAGTAAATCTTGCCTGATCCTGCTCCCTATTGTGTTGCTATCCGTTTTGATCTTGCACACCTGTAAATCAATCTGGTTCTGCACACCTATGAACCTTGACCTTGCACACACATACACCTGTAGATCAATGATCTTACTTACCATGTAGATCTCCTATATAGGCCATGCTCACCTAAGGACCAAGATCATACATACCTGAAGAACCCTGCTAATTCTCCAATCCAGTACCCAAACTTGGTACTGTGGCACTAGGAGGAACACACCATTTGCTCACCTCTCTCTGAAGGAGCTTATTGCTCTCTTACTCTATAGCACAAGTTTACAATACAACCATGAGTCTATTATATAGATCTCATCCAAACAATAATTAGATCTGCAGCTCTCAGTCTAAAATTGGCTCTCAACATGCAAACACTTGGTTCATTAGCTAACTGCCTGTAACATACACAGTCTGAACCACACAGGTGACTGACGTCAGTCCCTGTCTACCTAGGGGGTGCTGACATCGGCTGACTACTGACCGATGTCGGTTGCCTTCTTGCCTTATCCTACCGACGTCAGTTGGCCTGACCAATGCCGGCATCTATGACACTCTGCAACTCTTCTACAACCTTCTCCATGTCTGCATCAGTGAAGCTTTTAGCTCCACAACCTAACAATCTCCCATTGGGAGATAAACAACTGCACTGTACCTGTAGCTATACTCCATCTAATCTATTTCTTAGCTTGTATCCCTCTTCAAGCTCAATCCTGAAGACAACCCACCACACAACCTGTGGTGTACCTCCTGTCATCTGAGTACCCTGCCACATCCGAACCTACAAACACATGTATTGTAGTCCTGACCCTACATGTATACCTGTTGCTGGTCCCTCTCAAATCCTTGAGAACCCACTTCCCCGAATTGGCTCCTAACTCTCTGACAGCTCCTACTGCTTGGGAAAACTCAGGCCTATACTAAACCTCATGTGATTTCAGACACTATACCTATCAAACCCTTAGTGTGCTCCAACTCTGCATCCTGAACCTTGCCAACACCTGATTCACATCAGCTCCCACTGGAGACAAAATCAACCTGTGATCTCCATGTCTCCCATGCCAAAGAATTTTGCTACTCCAAATTCTTCATAGCAAACCACTAAACTAATCTTATCGTTAGCTTAGCAAAAACCCTGTATGTATAACCCTGCTAGCTAGCATAACATCCACATACAGCAACAAAATGATGTCGCGACTCATCATCCCCCTGGTAAGACAAACCACAGTAGTTACCCTGACATTGACTAAATCCATGCTTCATCCTCCACCTGTCAAGCCCTGTACCACTGTTCTGCAGCTCCCTCAAGACCATATACCTGGTCTTCTGTCTCACGTATCTATTCTCTCTATTATTCAACTAAGGTATCCATTCGTCTCTGTGCTTTCATACCTGTTGGCAACCCTACCAAGTCTCCGCTTGGTTCTGCATCATATCCCTACCATGCTCCCACCTATTTCCTAGATCCTTCCTGCTCTACAATAAGCAATGAGTACAAAGAAGAGGAACAACAAATTTGAGGCCTACTTACATCTTCAGTCCTCTATATGGGTGTTTTAGACTCCTTGACAGTGTGTTGTCCACCCAAAATCCATTACAGTGACCGACCTCAGTCACTACACAGTCTGCATCTGACCGATGTCGATTCCCATGCGCCTATCCCTGACTATCAACACTGTCGACGTTAATGTCCCTGTTGCCAACGTCGGTCCTCCTGACCGACGTCGGTCTTACCTACTGCCGACATCGGTCCTTCTAACTGACGTCGGTCTTACCCTGCCCGACATCATCGGCTTCGGTCTGCACATGACTGACATCGGCACTTATCTGTTCGATGGCAATTCCTCCTGACTGACGCCGGTACCTGTGTTTGCCTGTGAGTGATGACTTTTTACCCATGAGCTCCTTTGAATCAATCTCCATGTCCAAACTGCCCTGCTTAGGATTATCCAGCACCATCCACTGGTTTCTGTCTGCCATCTCCTACAAGAACACCAAGGCTTTCCAGTTCTTAAGCCTATCAAATATATCTGTCTCCCGCTTAAGAACATGCATCTCCTTCCTGCTCATGTGACCAAGCCTACAAAGCCACGTCTCTGCAACAGAAGAAGAATTAGTAATAAAAACAAGTAGATCAAGAGTACCTATTTTCTTACCACCAGCTAATTCAAGTGCATCCACTATGAGAGTTCTTGTGCATCTCTCATCACCCAATATTTTTGAATAAATTAGCCATATCTCCAAACTTGGGACCTGCATGACCTTCTTCAACACCTGTGTGTTGGCCGCCTGCAATTTCAGCTTCACTTCCCCTTTGCCAATTCTTTGGCAAGGCTTACCAGCTCCTCTACCTAGGGCTGCATGGAAAGAGGCAACCAAATCTGTTATCCAAGATTCAACTTTATCCAAGAAACCTCCTAGAGCATCCTGTGCCACATCACCTGCAACATCTGCTTCTTCAGTTTCTTCATGCCAATCTTCCACAAACCAACAATATTCTTTTACCTGCTCTTTCTTTCCATAGGACCGTAAGTGACCATCTGTGCTTTTCAACTCCTCCATTCTTATCTTACTTTCATCTGCCATTGCTCTACTCCCACTCAATCAGAAACCCCTGAGAGTGACCTAGTAACCAAACACAAAACCTGCTTCCTACAACCTTAGCTCTGATACCACTTGTTGGGATATGAATAACCGAAAGCACATAATTGATTACCAAATACAAGCAACTTAATATGCAAAAATTAACTACAGTCACAAGTAACTAGAATTCAGAAATAACACATGATATGAGAGATAATACACAACTTGTATTAATACTCATACAGAAAAGAATACAATAAAGAAGATGCCACTTCTTCTCCACCACCTCTTAAGAGGCTTCCCACACCTCAAGTGAATAGTAATTCTTCCCTCAAAGCTCTCTCTCTTAGGTCCCAACACACAACTCAAACACAGAGTTGGTGTTCACCTCCAATGTTTCACGCACACCACAAGTGCTCCACGCACTCCACAAGTACACAAACATACTTCAAGTAGATCTCCCCTAAACCTGTAACAACCTGCACCTCAACAGACCTTACTTATGGAAGGATCTTCCTTGCCTTCCTCTTTGCTCTATCTGAGTACACACTATACTCCAAGTGGATCCTGCCTGATCTTGCTCCCTGTTGTGTTGTTATCCTTTTTGATCTTGGACACCTACAAATCAATCTGGTTCTGCACACCTGTGAACCTTGACCTTGCACACACATACACCTGTAGATCAATGATCTTACTTACCATGTAGATCTCCTATATAGGCCATGCTCACCTGATGACCAAGATCATACATACCTGAAGAACCCTATTGATTCTCTAATCCAGCACCCACACTTGGTACTGTGGCACTAGGAGGAACACACCATTTGCTCACCTCTCTCTGAAGGAGCTTATTGCTCTCTTACTCTCTAGCACAAGTTTACAATACAACCATGAGTCTATTATATAGATCTCATCCAAACAATAATTAGACATCTAATTACAATAATTAGATCCATAGCTCTCAGTCTAAAATTGGCTCTCAACATGCAAACACTTGGTTCATTAGCTAACTGCCCATAACATCCACAGTCTGAACCACACAGGCGACCAACATCAGTCCATGTCTGTCTGGGGGGTGCCGACATCGGCCGACTACGGACCGACGTCGGTTGCCTTCTTGCCTTATCCTGCTGACGTCAGCTGGCCTGATCGACGCCGGCATCTATGACACTCCGCAACTCTTCTGCAACCTCCTCCATGTCTGCATCAGTGAAGCTTTTAGCTCCACAACCTAACAGGTAGAGAATTTTTTCATCAAGATCTTTGATGTGTCTCAAGGGAGGCAATTTCATCCTCTATTGTTTTTGCTTTTGTTAAGGTTACTACCATGACAAAAATAAGATTTTTTTTTGGGAATGGGTAGGAAAACTAGAGTCAAGGCCTATTTACTAGGGCAATATTTTAATTTAGGAAAAAATGGAGTGGGTAAAGGTAATTTTACTATTTTTGTTTGCATAGTGGGAGTATGATTGACAAATGTGAGGAAATTTTTAGGAGCGAAAATGGAAAAACTAGAAAATTTATCAAAGATGGTCAAAGGAGTAGAATAGGTAGATGAACACTATGTAATATTTTTGAGGAAAATGAATAAAAATATAAGTTACAAAACTCTAAAAATGGCTAAATTAAGATTTGTAGGAATTAGGAGTGGAATCAGGAAATTGGACTTTAAGGAAGAAAATGTTGGGAATGGAATTTTAGGTGTTCAGATAAAATTTGAGGGTCAACGAGGATACATATGGAGAGATATGGAAAAAAATGAGAAAAAATTACTCATAGTATACTTGGAATATGCTAAAACTACTCTGATAAGTATGTAGATCTGATATGGCAGTTTTTTTATACATTGCTGGTAATATACTAAAACTAGTATAGCAATTCTATTGATACTCTACTAAAAATATGATATGGTAGTTTTATAATACTTTGTTAGTAAGATGTTGAAACTAGTATGGAATGTCTGAATATTTGATATGGAAATTTTTTTGATACCATAGTATTATTCTAAAATTGATCAAAATGGGCCCCAAGTTTTAATGGTTGCATAAGGGTTTAAAGATATCACTCTGGACACCCATATCATCTAAGCAAGTACCGCTCTCTAAATTTTTTTTAGCTATAGATTTATCTCTTAGCAACAACTCTTGGTTTTCTTCACAAATGATAATTACTCAATCGAGAAGGGGCTGTTGCTCATTTCACTAGCAGGTCCTCTCAATAGGCCAACTACTTTGGGGTTCCTGTGGTACTCCTAAAAATGAGTTTCAGGGCTTCTACCCAAACACTTCCCACAATTATGTGGTCAATTTTTTACCCTGATTTAAAATAGATTATTGTGATATAGATAATTAATTAAATTAATTTTGCAAAAAAATATAGTTAATACTTTCTAAAAAATTTACTTAAATGGACTATGTAGTAGAAGAGAGTTAAGAATTTTTAAAGGTAAAAAACATTTGGCCATAGAAAGTGCTCTGATACTAGATGAGAGGATCCTCCTACAATAAATTAAAGGCAATACATGAAATAATAGATTTCTATAATTAAGAAAATCACCAAAATGATTATATTGATCACAGGACACTTCGAAGGGGTAACCTCCTTTGAGAAAGCTCAATAAAATAATCTTTTGGATGCCTCTATTGGCCTCAACACTTAATTATATACTAAGTTTAATCTAAGCAACTACTATTTCCCATGAATGTGAGACAAAACAAAATGCTCGCAGGATGACTTACAAATCATATGTGTCTATAAAAACTAATATACTAACAAAGTAAGGAGAAGGGGTTGTACAAGTTCCTAACATAGAAAGATAACTCACTTAAAGTCGTTAATTTTTATTTTGTATGTGTTTAAAGATTGATTCATAATTAGGTGTGGCTCCACATAATCTAACCATATACATAAGTGTGTGAATATTTTTTATCAGAATGTAGTGTGCCATCAAATTGTCATCCTCAAAACAATTCAAATCAAAATAATTTTTTTGTCACAAAAAAACAAGTTTTATCCCATACAAGTGCATGTACTTGTCTAAAACATTTTCCATGATTTTAGTGTATACCGATATAATATTTCTTTTCTTTGATCTGATAATTTTTTTATTAATTTCATAATATGATATCCCCCATGTAGATAAAAGTTTCACATTTTATGGCCATTCAAAGTGTTGAATGAGATAAAATTTTACTTTTGATTTCAAGTACGTAAACCACAACCTAATATCAAAATGATTATTTATAATATTCAACAAGTTAGGGCTAAATGTATGACTGTAGTATTAGTAACACGAGTATGAAAAGTATGGGTGTTTTGTCCATGATTTAAATTCAATAGTCCATAGAACCCCAACCAACACTCCTCTCAATATCAACAAATTCTTTCCAATTGGAATGATAATATCTAAAATAGTTAATCAATACAATAATTATTGTTCAATAACTCACCAATTACTAGTATTTTATTCAAATATAGTTCTTGACACCATTTCAAGATATTTTATTCCGAACACTTAATCTCCAAATGTATTTAAAAGATTCAGTTGTTTATGAAGAATTCATAGTTGAAAATTCTTGTAGTAAAATTTATTTTTTCAATGGTACTTGTTTATCATCAAATCATGATTAATCATAAAAACTTAATATAAAAAAATACTCAAAAATTAAAAAAGATATTTTTATTTAAATTTAATGTGTATTTAAAAATCCTATTTGATAATTGAACCAAATATGAATGAGAACATAAAATAATCAATATTAACATTGAATAGTATTGCAAGTGGAATAATGCTCAACAAATTTAATTTATATAAGCAATTAAATTCAATTTTATTTATTTTCTAGTTCAAGAATTTTCACATATAAAGTTAGATATTATTTTACAAATAATATTACATCATTTGCATCCCCAATCAAGGTTAATTGTGTAAACAATGTCACCATAAGCTACTTTCCCTTTACAAACTCTTTTTTCAAATAAAACCTTTGTTGGAGTGGAAAAAAAATATTAAGGTAAATATTTGCTTACTAGGTTGATTACAATAGTGAGATTACATAGTTAAAAATAATTCCAAGTTACTTCTAAATCATGTCAAAATTATTAATAAATATTTCTAAATTTATTTTCCAATGATCATAACCTCAACAAAATGAAGGACATCCATCCACTTTAATATCTAGTAGTAGTTTCATTACAATTTTTTGTACATTGACATATATATTATATGTAAGCCAAAATTCTAATTGAAATTGTGAGGACATAGCAATTAAAAATTGGGTTAAATTTCCTCTTAGCTATATATGTTCATAGTTGCATTAGAATGTAGTGTTATTCTTTTTTCAAATAACATTTTTGAATTAGAATCACTCTAGGTCAATAACAAGCAAATATTTTTTTGGAGGAAATATAGACAATAATAATTTTGAGATTTAATTTTACATTCAAATTATTTTTGAATGTTATTATAGTAATATCTCAGTTTATGTTTTACCTACATTTGTAAGAATTTACATAGATTATACAACTTATCTAGTCAAATGTACATAAGATTTTAAAACTATAATTATTTAATTCTTGAAAAACATAATAAAACCAACTGTATTGGGACTTAGTCATGAATTTTTTGATAATTGATTATTAATTTAAGTGATTATTAATACTTGTTTGGGATCCAAGTGTGATAATTGACGGTGCATGATCTGATGTAGTTAATGTGCTTACCATATCTAAATGCATGTTACATGAAGTTCATCTTGATATTTAGTTGTGACCTTTAGTTTTTTACTTGTCTCCCCTTGAGCTAATGTTGAGTCTTCATTTAAATCATCATCTATGTTCATCATTATTTGTAATATCTTAACAATTTCTATCAAAACAAAACATACAATTTTAGAAAGGGAACTCAAAATTATTTAGAATAGGTGGCCACCCATAGTTTCTTAAATACATCAAATAGTCTAATATCTAATATTAGGGAATTTATAGTGCTAAAAATAATGCAATGGTATAGATAATTCAATAATCAATGTATATTAGGTATTTGTAATTTAAAATCCAAAAAATTGACTTAAAATAGGAAAACAGTTTAGTGCATAACTACATAAATTTTATCATAGAAATTAGTATCAAACTATGTATGTACCTAGAGGTGTCATGAGATATAATTTTGTGTTTAAACATCATCTCCTACTTTGGATTTTACATTATACATATTAGTGAAGTTATATTTAAAGATACATAAATTTATATCATATTTGTGCCTCTATAAAGTAATAAAATAGGGGATGAATCTATGTTACATATTGATAACATGTGGTCCCAAAAACTAGAAGATCTCTCATAATTAAAAGGACAATATGACAAGACACTCTCAATATCCATTACCCTCACAATGTCTAATGGCTCGGTGTGTGATCAATTAAGTTATATTCCCACTTTGCCATCGACCCTTTCTTTTGAAACATGAACACCATAAATATTGAAGACCACTGATAGTCCCTTGAACCCACATTCCTTGTTTAAAATCTTGTAACACCCTTTGGGAATGATTTCATTATTTTATTTAGCCTTTTATAAGTAGATGAATATATAATTATAAAACAAAAAATATTTGATCACTGGAACATTAAAGATGCGCACACAAGTCATTTCACTAGACCTAGTATAAAAGAGTTGATCTATAATATCACCTTGTGTGACATCAGTGATAATGTTACAAAAATCTACAATAACAACTTCTAGACTAAGATAAATGTGGTGTTTTAGTGATCCCAATGTTCTAACTAATATAGAAGGAAAATAACATTGACATGTGAACTCATAATTATCTTCCTCCCTTAGTAGATATTTTCTATAACTGGTGGTACAATTGATGGTACATATAGTTCTACGAGATCAATGAAATCCTTTGATACCATCGTATTATCTTATATTATTGTTTGTATCCCTTTTCTTATTTTATTTTTTTATCTTTCCATTTTTGAATTCTTCATGAAGTTGAAGAAAGTGAGTTTCATGCATGCGAAAAAATTCTTTCACATTTGATGCATCACACCCCATAATATTTACTTGTTCAGGAAACTATGAATTCAAATAGTTTATAATTTTCAACCATGAGACTCTAGTCTCTTTCACTCTTTTGCAATAGGTACTTACAGTTTTTTCCTTCACACCAAGGTCAATAATGGCATTCAGATAAATCTATGCAATCATAAATTTTTATGCGAGTACATCTAATTCTTCCATAAACACACCCCACATGCCTTTAAATAAGCCTAATGTAAATTTATCCAATGAATTTGACTAGAAATCTAGGTCATTGCCTTTCTTAGGGTTACAATCCAGCCCACCATTTATGTAGAGATCAAAAACAAAACTGATTTTCCCCATATAACATTGGGAAGAATAAGAAATTTTATCTTATCACTAAGGTTGTCCACTCTTTATTTTCTGAAGATATTTTTAATCTCTTCTTCAAATTCTTGTATGCAAACATAAAATCAAATTACATTAATAAAAAATATAGAGTAGTTAAATGAATATTTTTTGCTTATTTTATTATTAGCTTAATTTAATTCAATATTCAAATTACCTTCCAGTTAGTTATCTTTCTATTGCCTAAACTAGGTTGTTGTGGTCTTTTTTCCATGATCCACAATGCCATACATTTGTTCAAATGGTCAATCAAGTTTGTTAGAACCCATGTTTTTTGGCTATATTTTATTTTCTATAGCTATTGATTACTTACTATGTTGTTCCTTTTGTATAAAGAATAAGAGATAAGCTTTATTTATATTTTCCATAAAAATATGCAAAGTCATGGTTTTTCAGAATAATTTTCATAGTTATGATGGTATGTTGTCCATAAATGATATAGAAGTTAGTCTATGGATCCTGAAATTCACATTCAAATTTAATTTCCAAGATATCACTAGTTAATTTTGTAAAGGGAATAAATATTACCTCCTATTAAAGAGTCATAAGATTACACAACATTGAGATAACTAATCTATCAACACTTGCTAGATCAAAGGATCGGTACTTGTATTTACGAGGATCTTGGTGGCAGTTTTAGACTCCAATCTTAAATGATTTTTCATTAAATAATAAAAGTTTAATATCTTGAAATGTTGAATATACATTTTTTTTAAATTAATTTTTAACTTACTTCAATAAAAATTTATCCCTAGTAGATGCCCTTAGCTCTTGGAAACATGATACTGAAGTTTCTTTTTCCATCTTCTCTAATATTTTCCTCCTTGTATATGAAATTTTTTTTGAATGAAAAATTTTCTTCCCCAATTCTTTGTTTATATTCGGGCAATGGCCAACAAATAAAATGAATCCATATTTATAAAGTATTCAGAATGCTAGTTTAATTCCATTAATAATATTTTCACTAGTTTCAACTCTAATGGTGTCTCCATCTGTAAATAGTTCAATTTTCCTCCATCTTTAAATAGTTCAATTTTCCAACCATAAAAAAATCAATAATACTTATGGTGTTTGTCCAAATGAGTCATGCAACTTTTATATATAATGGAACCTCTAGCTCTATTTACATAACCTGACATAAGTGGACATTATTTTTTATGTGCTCCACCTTAACCCTTATTAAATTATTTGAAATTTATTTCTTATTTAGCACAATCCCAACCATGAAATTCCCATAACAGGGAATGAAAAAACTATAGGTCATTGTGATAGTTAGATGGAGAGTATATTTCTACAACCCTCTCATCTATTTTCTCGTAGTCTAATGCACCTTTAATAACTTTAATATCTTTAAAGGGAACACTATCCACAATATGTATTATAGTTCATTTTGTAAAAATCTATTTATGTTCAAATATATCATGATGACATTTGAATTTGAACATGATTTTAAACCATGTAAAATCATATTATTTAGATACATTACTCACCAGATCATAATGTTTTTGAATAAATTATTATTACCTAATCATGTAAAGTTTTGACATAATATTGATAGAAAAACATAAAATTATTGATAATAATCTTATTCACTTATGTATAATTGGTACATGTCCATTAAGAATTAAGTCTATAGTAATAGTATGAGCACCATAGGTCTTTATTCAAATATCTTGTTTTACATATAACACAAGTTAAGAATACATAACATGTTGCTTATAATATTTTTATAGAAGATTTCCTATTATTTTTATATTAAAGTGGTGATTTTTAGTGCATATGTGTAACTAGAATGAGTTGTTAAATACAAAAGGGTAACTAAAACACAAAATAACATTAATGTCACATTAAAAGTCATCAAAACTAGCATGATGGACAAAATAGGTCCAACTAAAAAGGAAAGGCTAGGTTAGCAAGATGGTCGATGCACGATCACAAAAAAATATGTTCATGATCTCTACCATCACCTATAACTACAAAAAATTATATAAAATATATCCAACCTCACATCCATTCCTCCAATATTTATAAGCACTAAAACTTTACGAAAATTTTTCTAGTTAAATTCGAGACTACGAGAGCTACAACACAACACAAAAAATAAAAAAATGGATCCCCTAATCCTTACTGATAAAACAAAACTCAACTTCCCAAAATGAAAGAATGTTCCACCAAAAGCTATGGCACTAGATCTAGAGGGAGAATTTTCCAAGATACCATATAAAGTTTCTCACCTTTATGATGCAATAAAATACTTTTATGCATATATGATATAATTTTGCCCATAATAGAATGGAGGTAGACCAATCAAGATTCATATATTATGTATCGAAAGAAAAGACATGGGATTGAAACACTAAACAAAAAACAATTCCATAGATGAAGCTCGATATTAAGGCAAGATTCTTCTACTTTGTGCTTGTAGATACTACAATTAAAAAAATTCTTAGTGGGTGCACAATGTTATTTTCTTCCTCGACCAGTCACATGTCATTACCACCCAACACATTAAAATATTAATTGGGTTGTTGACTGAAGGAAATTGTATTATGAAGTAGAAATATAAAGGTTGAATGAAAGCATTAGTTTCCACCAAGTGTATGGATCCTAATAATGTAAAATGTGGCATTAAAATAAAAACCATTTCAAATACTACCTATAGATATGTAGTCAAATTAGTAGCATGGAAAATATACTTTACCAATAAAAAAGATGTTATGCACCCTAAGAGTGATATTCAATATGATGTCAATTAATACCAAACTCAACCTCTGTCAAGGCTTTCTAGATAGCATAAATGCTAAGATTTATAAAATCAAGAGAGATAAACATGATTTATGCTATGGATATTTGTTATTTTTTGTAGATATATACTACATTAACATCCTTCCATACAAAATAAAAATCTGATAGAATAATGATTGTATGAAAATAATTCAAATATCATTTGGAGACTATGGTCACATAACTATTTAACCCTATTTTGAGTAAGAATCTATCCTACTTGGGAATATAGGGTTAATGATATATAACTGATAGATCATGATGGTTAATATTAGATCTACAATAAAACAATTAATTTGTTAAACTCAAATGTACCATATGTCAAATTTATAATACTAAGATAGGCTATTAATGAAAAGCAAAACTATGCTAGATATGAAAATGACATAAAATAAAGTACTTATTTATGTCTGATGCTAAATAGTGTTCAATATGCTATGGGTCAGAAGCAAACAAGAAGATAGTTCTGAATTACATGTCAGATTTTGGATCTAGTGCCTCTATATCTCTAGACACTTTCATCATCCTGGGACAATTGTCTCAATACTAGTGTCTAGATTTGGTGCTAGTGTGATGTATAAAATATGTGCTTAAATAAGATGTGACCACCTGGGTGATTTTGGCTTTGGCTTTACCTTCACTCTAGTGCATTTTAATCTGTGTCATGGACTATAACTCTTGATGAAATGGTAAATCCCTGAATAATTCTATTGAGTTTTATGATATCTTGTATACATTGTAACAATATAATTTCAATATTTAATTTTCTTATTTCTTGAACCAAATCAGATTCACTCTTGTTTTGAGTTTCTTGAAGCCATTTTAGAAAAGGAATGGTTGGAAGATATGTAATGGTTTCCCCCAGTTTTTTCCTTTTTATTTATTAATTTTATCATTGGTTGGTTCATTAGGATGGCCTAGTTTTTCATTTATGGCTTTAGTTATGATGATTGGAGGGGTGTTCAATGTCATACCCAATCATAAGTGTACATTTTGATAGTCTATGAAACCAACTCCCAAGGTTCCTTCATGCTTAGTTCCATAGATATGAGGCGTTTATCTCTTCTTCTTTTTCTACTAGTCATGTAGGTAGTTAAGACTAAGCCATTTATGCAGTTTGTGGTGTTTGAATTTTAGGGGCCATCACCAATTATTTTGAAAACCTATTTTGATAATTAAATTTTGGATGGGGAAACCATTACTATTTTTTCCATGCTGAGGAAAAGGTCGGGGCATTGAAGGCTTCTGGTGAGGTTGAACAATCCATGGTTATGTTTTCTATTCTTGTGTAATCCATGATGAAGTTCCCCATGTATGTGGAGGTGCCTGTCTAACCCCATGACATCATCCATGTTTTAGAAGGAGTTCTAGGACTGAAATGGTTTTGATTTTGATTATGGGAAAACTAGTTTCCCTATCTTTGTATGATGTTGAGCTCTTCTATTGGTTGGGTTTCATGTTTTAGTTGATATCTTGGGATAGGAAGACATAGTTATTGGTATTGTGATCATTTGAATCACATATTCCACACATATTAGATCTATCCAAAGAGCGATATCGAATGACATTATTCAACCTAAATTAAGGACAATACATGGATAGTGGCTTAGTGGTAGCATTAAATTTATCTTTCAAGCCATCTATTGTAGTGTTAAATTGCACTAAATTGTCTATATTAAGGTTGGATAATTCTTATATTTTTTCTACATCAGTACCACTCTTGCTTATTTTCAATTTCCTAACACTCTCTCTAGTCTTTGAGTAATTCCTACACATTTTAGCTATGTCATTGAGATCAAGCTTGTTTATCTCATTTCCCCATAAAGTTCAAGAATTATCTTTCATCATCATCATCATTACCTTTCAAAAATTGTCTTTTATACTTTCTCACTTAATTGATATTGACATTTCATTTGAATAAGCTATAAGTGATTAAATTAGTATTCTAAGTTTTCAACTTCATTTTGATTTATCTTAAAAAATTCTTTTTTCTATCTCTTCCTCTACAAAAATCATTGTAGTTATCCATAAATTCATTCTCCATTTCATCCCATGATGAAATGGAGTTCGGTTGTAATCCCATAAATCATGTCATGGTTTATTCTTTGAGTGTAGAAGGGAACAATTTTAAATTGTGGCTATCAGTTCAATAATCATAAGTTTGACGTGGGACTTTGAATTCAAAGATCAATTGATGAATATATTTTATATGTTTTTTTATAAAGGTGGGTAGTATAAATTTGTAAATATTGATCATCGTAATTCAATAATTATCTTCTCATACAATGGGATAGGTGAATGTCCTTTCAGGTGGATTAGCCATATTTTATGCACTTACTTTTGGAGAATCATCCCAAGGTTTAGGTGGGGCTAATTATATTTAGTTTTCAAGAATTCTAAAAGACTCTTTTATCTCTTCTTATAGTTTTTCCATGTTCTCTAAGTGTTATTTTATTCAAGATCTTTTGGTATCTTTCTAAGATACATTTTAAATGAATCTTCCCTACGAGTCTTTAAGTCTACTCATATATCTTCATGGAAGTTGTTTTCTCTGTTAGCTAGTGATCTACACCTTACTTACACCTACAATGTCCCCAAGAATAGTGCCAAAAATAATTGGTGTCATCAAATCATTCATTTAATAAACTCATTTAGTTGATGTCATTAAAACTAGGGCCAATGTCTAGTGGTTGTATGTAATAAGGTGTGTAATCTATTGCTAACAATTATAGTTTGGGAGGATTTATTGTGGATCAAC
Organism: Torreya grandis; assembly: GCA_037957365.1. Classification (NCBI taxonomy): domain Eukaryota; kingdom Viridiplantae; phylum Streptophyta; class Pinopsida; order Cupressales; family Taxaceae; genus Torreya; species Torreya grandis. The sequence goes on along the minus strand of JARHVA010004966.1, from coordinate 601,415 downwards.
TAATTCTAAGATTCTAATTTAATCAATTAAAATCTATCTAATTACTTGGAAATGAAAACATTCCAATATGTAATTAAAATGGTGAAATAAATTTCCTTGCTTATAAAGAAACACACTCCTTTTGTAAAGGAAATTACTTGGTATTTGAACACACTTTTATTTATTAATGAAAAAACACTTTAATCTATGTGTTGAATTAAACTTTATTTTAATAGAAATGCTTTCAGAAATGTCAAATGTTAGAAAATGATGTAAACAATAACTTGAAATAAATATGCATAAAGAGAAAGAATTATAGGTTAAACAATCCAAACTTATAATATAAACATTTTTAAAAATAATTAAACAATAATTACTATAAGTATAAAGGAAAAATGTCAAATACAAATCATAGATCCTTGGGTGAGTAGGCCCTTGCTCTTCTTTAACATAAGATCTAAAACACTATTATATTTTTAGGAATGTTTAAAGCTTTATTAATTTTGGAATAACATTTACAATCTGGAAAACTCTATTACTAATTTATTTTGTCTTTTACTAAAATCTATTTATTTCAAAACTTATGTCTTTCTAACTTCCTTCAAATAGAAATAAGATATTATTCTTACAATTGTTCTTTAGATAAACTAATAGATTAACAATACTACAACTACAATCTTATTTAATTTTCAAAATAGAAAAGAACTTACAACCATTTTCCACATTTCAAGATGAAATGGAGGAAAGGCTCACATAACAATATGCATGCTCCAATTGGTTATGATATCTTTATCTTTATAACAAACTTTATATGGTAATCAAAAGGTTCATAATACTTATAATTTTGTTTTTATATAACATATTATAAATATCATGTCTAAAAATAGAATGCTATGTAAGGTAAGTGTCATTATGACCCATAAGTGCCTTGGAAAGCCCATGACTATTTTATAGAATATGTATACAATATTATATGATAAAAAAATTACCTTCGACAAAGGTCTATGTATAACTTGATATTATGTTGGAATGTGCTAGCTATAATCTAGAATTCACCCAAAATTCATATGTTTTACTTTGGATTTCAACTATTATACTCTAGAGCTTTGTTGTTGGACTTTGGAGCTTCATTATTTGACACTAGAGCTTCACTAAAAGGCTCTAATGTGTACTACACTTACTTCCAAGGGTCTAATTACTTGAGAAAAACCATAACATTCAATCATGATGCATCCATATAACTTGCACATATAGAACTAAGGGCTAGCCATGTAAAATGTTAGAACAGAATGGATAAATCAAGAAATATTGACTCACACATGCTAACTAAGATATAAGTACATATTCTCTACTTTAGACTAGAAATAGGCAATAACTACATATCACATCCATTTTAATAAGGGAGATTAGTAAGGAAATAAGCCATAAATGCATATCACATTCATTTCAACAAAGGAGATTAGTAGGGAATAACATGGTTATTGCTTGGTTATAATGATCCATATAATGGACTCATCAATGATTATTATTTTTAGGGCATTCTAATCCTTTTCCTTTCTAATTTATCTTTGTTTTTAGTGTAATCTTTTCTTTATTAAAGTAATAAATTTTCTAGGTACCTAATTATCATCATTTTTAGTATTATTAATTAATTTATTTAATAATAAATTTTAATATTTTAATTATTTTCTAATGTTTAATTTAAACGATCTATATTGTTAATATATAGTAAAATAAAGCCTAAATTTTCTTATTTGGATTATTAGTAAATAAATGTCAATTATTTAGGTTTATTTATTTATTTTTTTATTTTCAATTGAAATATTTAAGGTAGTTTTTTAATTTATTAATAATAAATATAAATAAATTATTATTTAGTTTGCTTATTTTAGTATCGAACAAATAATTAATTACTTCATTTAATATTTTAATATACCTAACTACGTAACATCATGGTGCATTTTTTATAACACCTTCCAATAGAATCTTGAGTTTACAATCTATTCATACTATTCTCTCCCTCTGATGATGGATCACATAGTATATCCTGAAACGTTGATTAAAAAATTTCTACATGGTTTTAACCAAAACTCTTCATTATTGCTGTATAGAATGTGGAAGTTCTCTCTCTTACAAAAAAGTATTTAAACTAATATGTTTCTAACTATGATGCAATGTAATTTTCAAACATTCCAACTACATAGTGCTTTCAAACAATTAAAATCATATATATGCTTATAAATTTTAAAATAAAAAATAAAAAATAAAAAATAAAAAAATAAAAATAAAATAAATAAAAAAAATTGTTTTGGGTGTAATGGACTTATCGAACATTCTAGCCAAATAGTGCTTTCAAATAATAAAAACTATGTTTAAAAAATCCTTTCTTTACCATATTACTATGACACTATTCTTCCTTACGAGTCTCAAATAATGATTGTAAGAGTTTTTGTTGGGGAAAGAAGGCAATAGGGAAAAAAGGGTCCAATGATTAATATAGTACACTTGTCAATTTAAAGGGTCCATTGGTTGATATCATATATCAATTTCACAGGGTCATTTACAACTCGTGAGATAAAATGTTAATTATAACAACATAGGAAATGTTTGTATAGCTATATGAAATGTATGACATTGAAATATTACTATACTTTTAGTCCAACTAAGAGAGGATGATTGCTTATTTCCATCCACCAAGGTACAAATCTATCTAGATACCTGACATAAAGAGCTAAGTGGTTAAGACTAGATCTTGTCCTGGGTAATTTTGACGGTGTGAATGCCCCTTACTCATGGCTACTTATCCAAAGAACCTCACTAATTTAAATGTATGCTTTATTAATATTTTAAATAATGTATATGTTTATTTCTAAAATATGGGAAGAGATGTCAACATTATATTTAATTGAATGATTCCAAGTAACACCTTCAACTATATCAAAAAAAAACTACTATACATGACATTAGTGATATTATATTATATTATAAATTGAGTAAATTAAGGAGTTGCACAAGCCATTTGTCTTACATTTAAGGGTTTCTTTTTTAAATTACATTGAGAGGGATTCTACAATAGTGTCTAGAGGTTGTGGTGGGTTGTAATATCTATAAATTAATTTGCTTTTAATTTTGACGTTAAATTTGGCACCTATTTGACCATCATTTAGAAGTTTTTTGAGTGTGTTCACTTTTAATTCAGAGTTCAAATTTGAGGTCTATTTGACAATCAATTAGATTTTTTTTCTATTTTTCTTGAAGAAGTCAATTGGAAAATCATAGTATTTTGGCCATACATTAGAGTTTGGAGTTCTTTTTTTTTTCTTTTTTCTTTTTTCTTTTTTTTTTTAATTATTATTATTTTATAAATATATTTTTTCAAGCTTAACATATTGGGGAAGTTAGATTGACACAAATTATCACTAGTAAATAGAAAATTTGCAAAGAAAGTAATGAAATTATTAATAATTGTTATATGTGAAAAATCTAAGATAGGAATTTTATTTTTACTTTTTGATTGAAGATAATATTTTTGAGATTGGTATCAATTGGTTTATTTTAGATAGATGCATTTTTGTTTTCTATACTAGTATTATTCTTTCAAATATATATTTACTAGTAAAAATATCTTAAATAAATATATTTGAAACATGTTGAGTTATCAAAAGGGTTATATTTTGATTAGCAAAGATGATGGTTGCTTATATCCATCCATCAGGGTACAAATCCCTTTAGATACTCGGCACAGAGAGTCAAGTAGCTAAGACCAAAATCATGCCTTAGGTGACTTTGACAGTATGGATTTGTCTTACTCATAGCTGCTTAGCCAAAAGAACTTAACGATTTAAATGTATGCTTAATCAGTATTGTAAATATATTATGTGTTTATTTTTTAATATGAGTAGGGATGCCAACATTCTATATAATTCAATGATTCCATATAATGCCTTTGGGCATATCAAAAAATGAAAAAAAAAAATGTCGAGATATATCACATTCAAAGTTCTTATAATTTTTCATATTGCATATTGATTAATAATTTTTTATTATTAATAATATCTGGGATTAATCTAACTACACCATCATATCATCCCTGATGACTATTTAGAAGACTCTAAACTATATTATATAATCAAGATATGAAATTTTAAAATTAAACATAATTATAAATAACTTTTTCTCTTCCCCCCCCACCCATAATTATAAATAACTTTTTCTCTTCCCCCCATCACCACCACCACCACCACCAATAAAACACCTATCCACAATTAAAATTATATTATTCCTAATATTCCAACAAACAAGTTTGTATTGCAGTAAATATAAAGTTTGCAGTTTAACGTTATAATTCTATTCTGTTGTCCCTACACTATACAAAAATCTATAGTAAATCCAAGATTGGAATTTATTGACTCAGGCCCCACGACCAACCAAATAAAAAAAATCTCAAAATCAGGAAAATAATCCAATGGCCTTCTCCACGAGTTCTGTTTTCACCGAATATGGAAGCTTCAGGACAATTGTTTTAATTTACCGCGTGGTGGTCCCAAATTTTGCAGTTTTGTTTTTACTGTCGTCCTTTTGCTTGGGTGCAAATTGCAATGAACGACTTCGTTGAATAATCCGAGTACATAGCGTTGTCAAATAATTAAATGCCTCTGCTCAAAGATGCCTTCCTTTACCATTCTCCCGTGACATCGCTTCCGTCATTTGTTAAGGTTAAGCTTTATCATGCAAAAGAGAGAGCATTTGTCATTCATTAAAGTTTCAATGATTTTGTTTTCGGTTATAGACACCAACAATGTTTAAAGAGAGTATTTGTGATTGAAAGTGGTATATAGGCATTTTCATTCTGTATTATACTTTCGATAAGGGATTTGATTGGCTCTCATCTGTGATTTATATTTGGAGCAGGATATTTCAGATTATTTAGAGTGTTATCTTTGGGCTGATGCTTGCATACTTTGTGTAGTCCATGTTTTATTGAGGATTATTTTGAAGTTTTACCCCATATATAGTCATTCTACTAATTAAATTCTATTCTGTGACCTTATTAAGACTGTTAGGCCTTTGTTGTGGCTTTATAATAAAAATCAGTTAACATGGACTTAGATTTTTAGATCTATAATTTTTACAAACGATTTTGATTGGAGCCCTTCAATTGATAAAACATTCTTCTTGATGACAGATAAATTCTCCCTGCAAGATACACATAGATATAACATATTTTCTAAGTGGAAATTCACTTGTTTACATAGAAAAATCAAATGCAACATTTTTGCTAATTCTACAATTGATACCCAACTTTCTACTTATAACAATGTCATGGTTATTTCAAATATGTTTAAACAAATACAAGTGCAAGTAAACAAGGCGGCCCATCTTCAAACATTATCAATCATTATGGTAATGTCTTTTGCATGGTTTTCCAAGTGTCTTGCTCTTCTCCTCCAAGGGATGGAACCTCGTGAGGGCCTATGAGAAGAAGTTTCTCTTGGTGCCACTCTCACAACCATTATGATATTTCTTCATCACGAAGAAATTCACCTCCTCTGACACAACATGGTGACTAGGCTCCTTTCTCAGTGCAACATATTGACTAGGCTCCTCTTGCTCACCCCAATAAGTTTTTTGCATATTGCTCTAGGACTCTCACTACTAGCCCCACTCTAAATGGCACACAAACCGATAATGAAAAAAATGTAAATTTAGTGAACAATACAAACACATGGTGGAATGCCTTTCCTGCATGATATGACCTATTCATTGTTCGGTACAATAATCTAAATAAATTTGATCCTCTGCTTCTAATTAATCTATTTCTAATAACAAATTAATTTCATAATTTACATTATTTTACCGATCTAGCGAACAATTTTATAAACCATTTTTTGCCTTTCGTTTCCTAAGCCCTTAAAAAATAAATAAATAAACAACTAAAGCCATCACTTCTTGTAAGACCTTTGGCTTTGTTTAGCCCTAACTAGAGTTTCCAAATAATAACTCGAGTGTAATGATTGAAAGAGTTCTTCCTCCGATAAAGATAGGAAGAGTTGTAGTTCACTTCCTTCTTCCAAGAATAGAAAAGTTAGAGACTACACACTACCACTCGAGATTCTTTTGGATCATATGTTGTCCCTTTCAAAGATTCCAAATGATATATCTATATGCGTTAAGCTATTCCAAAAAGTGTTTAGAGTTTTTAAATAAGCAAGAGCATTTGGTCCTTCACGCATGTGCTTATGAACAGGTTGCCAAACTTATATTAAAATGCAATGAGGATTTGAGGCCAACAATGGAGATCTTCATTACGGAATCAGAACTACTCGGAATTGATGTTGGAAAATTGTCACTTAAAGAGTTATCGTATATTATTAAAATTAATTATATAGGAACATTTTTCAGCATCTCACACATACGTGTGCGGTTAGAGAAATGTAGAAGAAAAAACTTCTAGGTCATATTTTGGAGACTATCTAGCTTAATGTATGAATGTTTTAGGTTGACTAAACCCATGTGTTAAGCATGTTTTCAGAGCGGATACGATCCACGAATTAGTTGATTTAAAAAAACTACTCTAACTATTGACAAGCATTATTAAATTCAAGAATGTGAAAACCCCACATTAGGTTGAGAATTATTACCTAACTGTACACTTTTTAGATAAACTTCTTTGGTTGATTGAGAGGCAATGCCATAATTCAGAGCTCCTCCTTCATCTGTCATGGCTTCCATAGTCAGAAGGGAGGGTAAGGAGGTCATTGCATAGATAAGGCCCACCCAAATATTGAGGCTAGTAAATACCTATAAATGCTAATATCTCGTAGGTGCCTTCAAAAACCCATGTCATGAAATTTTTGAAAAGAATTCATAATATTTTTATTTTAATAAATATTTTATTTTCAATGTACAATATATTATATTTTGGAAATTATTTTTAATGATTTCATGTTTTATAAATAAAAATTAAAACATTATTTATTATAAAATTAATTTTTTAAATCAATCTAGAACCCAAAAATGGGCATAACCAATCAATTAAAAACTAAAAAAATATAAAAAATGTGTGAACTTTAATTACTTAATTTACCATGTGTAGACTTCCAAGATTAACCACTTCTTCATCATTACTAATATTAACATCATCCGATACTAATTATCATTATTTATCACTAATACTAATGTAACATAATTTTTACATCCTCTTTTATCATTTCAATCTTATGCCTTAATCATATGAGACCGCATACATTTATGGTAGTCTTTATTCTCTTCTTTTTTCGTGTGGTCTTTTCCTTTATTGTTTTCTTTTTTAAGGTGACGTTTGAAGACAAAAACACACACTGAGACACCAAGCCTGTGAAGCAATTGTACCTTTATAAATCATAAATGACCTCTGTGTCCAAAACCTGCATACAGGGGAGTAATTTTAAGGACAATGTTGTCATTGAAAAATGGCATGTGGGCCAATTATAATGGGAATGATTAAAACATTCAGAGACCTGCATACAGCATTAGTATACAGCATAAATTTATAATGAATTTTATGTCGTTATTATTGTGAGGCATTCAGAGACTTGCATACAACGTTAGTATAAAAATTGTATTATTATGTGTTTGTAAATTATTGTTTTAAAAGTAGGTCTTATGTTTTTGTATTGTATATTTTTTATTTGTCCGTTATTGTTATTTGTTACATATCGACTCGTATGTTAATAAGGTTTTGATATAAATTTGAGAAGTGATATATATATATATATAAATAAAGAAATTATTTTATTGTAATATGTTTCAAATATTTAAACTAATTAAATTTTTTTTTTTACAATTAATTAATTTATAATGAATTTTATGTCAAAATATATATATATATATATATATATATATATATATATATATATATATATATATATTGACATAAAATTCATTATAAATTAATTAATTGTAAAAATAATAATTAAATTAGTTTAAATATTTGAAACATATTACAATAAAATAATTTCTTTGATAGTTAGTGAACTTTTTCTCTTTCTTATGAAGTTTTTGTATACTTCAAACATTCTTTGAAATATATTTAATTATTGGAGTCCAATAATACTCTGTCCTCATGATTCTGGTGGTTGTGGTTTGAACATAATAGTGATGCGATGAAATTTTTTGATAGAATTTTCTCAATAAACTTTTATTATTGCAAATGTCAATACATCAAGATAATTTAAATTTTTCCTGCATAATACCTCCATTAAAAATCCTATCAGAAAATCTTTAATTTGAACCTCACCTCTTTGTAACATTGAATCCATTAAAACACTGATTTCTTTGGATGGACCGGTCCTCCATTTACCCTTAAATCAAAATTCAATTATAATTCTTTCTTTTTTTTATAGTTTTTCTTGACCTATTATCATTTCATCTTAGTCAAGTCAACATAAAAAATCGCCACTTTATTGAAATATCCTTAACCAAATTTTGACATAAAAATATTACTTTAATTATCTTGCTTGCTCAATCACAATAATATATTCCATAATATATGTGATCCAACTCACACCTTTTCACTATATCTCTCATTGCATGATGTATTCTATATCATAAAGCCTTTGATTCCATTATGAGAGAGAAAGTGTGAAAATACTTTCAGATCCTTCTTCTAAAATTAAGCTTGCTTTTAATAAAAGTTTATCTTATGTGTCATTTATTCTATTTAAATATACTATTCAATATTGTAAGAATGTTGGGAATATTATTTCATGATAAGTGTGGATAGTAGTTATGATATTTATTTTTAAGAAGTTAAAATTCTAATGTATATATGTAGATCATGTTAATTAATTTTTTATGTATGTATGTATATGTTGAGATTATTATTTAATGATAAATATGGATATTAGTGCTGAAGTTTATTTTTATTATAAATAAAATTTTAGTGTATTTACATGGATTACGTTAGTAGTATTAATGTAATTTATTTATACAATCTCTATACATACATATAAGTATATATATACGCACACAATCACAAATTTATTCATATGGATTATTATTTTACTTATTTTTATTAGATGTTATTGATGTCCTTGTGGATGTAACTATAGGTAGGGGATGGATCAAAATATCTAATTTGATACTTACACTAATAGTATCATCATGGGGGAAATCACCAAACACATGACATTGGTAACCCCAAGATTATTCACACTCGGAGGAAATATTGGATTTTGAAGGCAATCTTGGATTTTGGCTAAGTATGTATTCATGTAGGAGTGAGGCACACATGAAAAACAAAGTATGCTAAAGAGGACCTTGCACTGGATAGAAAACATGCAAATACTAATACAAAGGAGCTCTGCAAAAACTGGATATGTGAAGGTACTAAAGGCATCCTAAGATACAAGGGAAGATGTTCTGAGAGGTGCATTGATGTAGAAAAAAGAGGCCAATCTCTCAGAGGCCATAAATTTTGATCTGTAGCTCCATTTGAGCTCTTCCACACACCAAAATGATTGTCTCAAAAAGTTTGATGGTGTCATAATCTGCTTTATCAACATACAGTTGTTTTCAATATTTGTTGGAGGCCATACGTGATCATTTGAGGGTATGAAATTACCATTTAATTATTTTTTCAGGAATTTTCTATTTTTAGAAATTGTATATTTTTAGGACTGAATGTCAACTTCAATTGAATTTCATCTAATAAGCTAATTTTAATTTTTAGAGTATTTCAAGATATTTTTAAAGATGCACACTCTTGCATGCAAAACTTACTAAAAATAACAGTTGCTAAACATAGATTTTTTTTTCAGATTTTAGATTTTCTTTTATATTTTTGTATAAAAACTCTAATTCCAAGTTTAGAATTATTTAAACATGATTTTGTCTATAATTATTTCAAGTCATTTAATAGGAATCAATACATGTTATTGTTTTCATAAGCTTTTCCTATTGATAGTTTATTGTCTTGAAAGTTTTTGAGCTCATTATCTGGTATCAGAGCGAGCTCAAATCTTGGAGGTGCAAGACATGGTGAGAGGATGAGGAGGTATTGCATAGATGAACCAAAGTATATAATAGATATAGACCTAATTGGAATAGTTAATTGAAATATCACCAATCAGAGAAGAAGACAAGGTGGTGATGAGGAGGACACAGATCATGATGAAGAAGTTCAGCAAGAAGAAGAACATCAAGAGTAGCCACCATCGATGGAAGAGAGGATGGGTTAGAATTTAAAAAGAAGAAATGAAGGAATCAAGGTTGATATTTCAGATTATAGAAGCATTTTAAAACCAAAGGAGTTGATAGATTGGATGAATAGCATAGAGAAATTCTTCAAGTAAAAGACTATGAGAGAAGATAAGAAGGTTAAGTTCGCATGCATGAATTGAAAGGTCATGCAATGATTTTACGAGATCACCTACAGAAAGAGAGACATAAAAAATTTAAAGAGAATATTAATGCATGGGAAAAGATGGAGAAGAAGATGAGGGAGAAATTTCTTCCTGTAGATTATGCATAAAATCTATACAAAAGATTTTAGAATTTGAGGTAAAAAGATCACATTATACAAGAGTATATAGATGAGTTTTATAAGATTTCTATACAAGTGGATCATGACAAAATGGAAAAGGAGATGTTTGAAAGGTATATAAATGGTTTGAAATTTACTATTCAAGATGAATTAAGCATGCATAGAATACTTCGCATGGAGGAGGCTTATCGATTAGCTTTGAAGGCAGAAGAAATAAATAGATAGAATTTCAAAAGAACATCTCTTGGTCCAAGAAGAGGCATTCCCCTTCAATAAGAGGATGAGGTGGCTTTAATACCATCATATGTGGATTTATTACAAATAAAGGTGAATCCTCATGTGGTGAAGAAAGGCAAGATGATAATAGTCAAACATTTTAATACCAACAAAAATGAAGAATATTTCAGAGAGGATGAGGTTGCGGTGGTGCTAGAGGATGGCTTATAAATGAATGCAAATCTTATGTTTGTTATATATGTGGAGAAGAAGAGCAGAAGAAATTTGAGTGTCTGCACTATTAAGGTCAAGAAAGGAGGCAAGAGGATTGTCTACGAGTGAATCTAGTTGAGGTGGAGGTAGAAGAGGAAAATATTGAAATTGCACTAGTAAATGTTGTAGAGAATATCATGATGAAAATAATAGTGATCGCTCCAAGGAAGGAACAAGTGTAGAATAAAAAAGGTGGTGATGCATTGTTGATATCAAATATTTTTCAAACAAGATGTACTTTGGGTGGAAAGGCATGCAAAGTAATTATAGATGGTGGTAGTTGTGAAAATATGGTGTATAAAGAAATGATAGAGAAACTAAATTTCCAATGTGAAAAACATCTTATGTCTTATTGGATTTCAAGGTTTAATAAAGGGAATGAGGTTACAGTAGATAAAACATGCTTAATCAAGTTTTCTATAGGAAAAACTTATAATGATGAAATATGGTATGATGTTAGTCTGATGGATGCACACCATTTGTTATTATGGGGACCATGGTAATTTGAAAAGAAAGTAATTCATGATAGATAAAATAACATGTACACTTTTTAGAAAGGTGGTACACAAGTAGTTTTGATACCTCTTAAAAAGGAAGAAAAGGCCAAAACTATGCTTTATACTAAACAATTTATCCCAAATATGAAGATCGCTAGTTGTTATTATGTATTAGTAGTAAAGAATGAAGACATGGAAATTATGCAAATACCAATAGAAGAATCAAAACTATTGAAATAATATGCATATGTTATGTCTGATGAATTATCGGATGGTTTACCATCAAAGAGAAATATTCAACATTAGCTCTACCCAATCAAGCGGCTTATAGGATGAGTCCAACAAAACATGTAGAATTAAATAAATGGGTTACATAATTATTAAAGGATAATCTGATAAGGAAGAATATGATTCCATGTGCAACACTAGCATTACTAACTCTAAAAAAAGATGGAGATGGAGAATGTGTGTGGATAGTAGAGCAATTAATACAATTAAAATCAAGTATAGATTTCCTATACCTCATTTAGATGATATGATGGATGTGCTTGCAAGAGAAAAATATTTTACCAAGATTGATCTAAGCATTGGTTATTGTCAGATTTGAATTCATGAAAGAGATGAGTGGAAAACTGCATTCAATACTAGGGATATCTTATACGAGTGGATGGTGATGCCATTTAGATTATCTAATGCACCTAGATTATTTATTAAGGTGATGAATACATTACTATGAGAATATATCGGTAAGTTTGTGGTTATTAATTTTGATGATATTTTGATATTCAATAAGAATAAAGAGGAACACTTACAATAGTGCAGAATGGTAATGAATTTGTTAAGAAGGAGAAGTTGTATGTAAATTTGAAGAAGTGAGGGTTTATACAGAATAGTTTGGTATTTTTAGGATTTGTAGTTTCAACAGATAGGGTGAGAAAGGATGAAAAAAATATAAAGACAATTGTTGAGTGGCCTATTCCAAAAATAATTATAGAGGTAAGAAGTTTCCGTGGTTTAGCAACTTTTTACAAAAAAATTATTAAATTTTTTTTAGTGTTATGGCACCAATAATAAATTGTATGAGAGATAAGGAATTTGCATGGACTAGATCAGATATAGAAAGATTTGAAATTTTAAATAATAATATTATAGAAAGGCCAATTTTAGCATTACTAGATTTTAACAAAGTGTTTGAGGTTGATTTTAATGCTTCATTTGTGGGAATTGTTGTTGTGTTGAGTCAAGAAGGAAAGATAATAACATATTTTACTAAGAAAATGAATGAGGTAAGATCAAAGTATTCTACCTATGATGTTGAAATTTATGCAATTATATAAGCATGAATACATTGAAGGCATTATCTGGTGCCTAAGGAGTTTATCCTATTTACAGACCATGAAGCTTTGAAGTATGTGAATACACAAAAGAATTTGAATAATAGGCATGCAAAGTGGGTATCCTTATTTTAGTGGTATATTTTTGTGTTGAAACATAAATCAGGAAACTAGAATCAGATAGCTAATGCATAGAGTAAGAGAGTAACATTATTAGCTACTATGGTGAGTAAAGTAGTTGGATTTGAAGTTATCAAAGAATTATATGATATTGATGCATATTTTGTCAAGATAGTTAAGTAGTGCAGGAATCCATTAATAAGAGAGACAAATATCATTCATGATAAATATCTTATACAAGAATATTATCTCCTTAAAGGGAAACAATTATTCATTCTAGTTGGTTCTCTACGAGACAATATAATGAGAGAATTACATAGTGGAGGATTATCTAAATTTTTTTGTAAGATTAAGACAATAAATTTGGTAGAGAAAAATTATTTTTAGCCAAAGATGAAGAGAGATGTGACAAGGTATGTTTCAAGTTGCAAGTTATGTCAGGTGGCTAAAGGACATGCACAAAATACCATACTATACATGCCATTACCAGTTCGAAGAGGACCATGAAAAAATTTGAGTATGGATTTGGTGTTGGGATTACCAAACACAGAAAGAGGTAATGATTCAAAATATTTTTTTTAGACATATTTTCTAAAAAGGTTCATTTAATTGCATGTAAGAAAACCAAAAATGCCACTAGAGTTGTAGATTTATTTTTTAAGGATATTGTGAGGTTGTATTGTGTTCCAAAAATTATTACTTTAGATAGGGACACAAAACTTCTAAGTCATTTTTACAGGACTTTGTGAAACAAGATGGGTACTAAATTACAATTCAGTAGTGCATATCACCCACAAATAGATGGATAGATAAAATTTATGAATATGATATTGGGAAATTGGTTGAAATGTATAGTGGGAGCGAAGCCCAAGAAATGAGCCATGGTGTTAACACAAGCTAAGTTTGAATATAATAGTTTAGTGAATAGATCAATAGGAAAATTACCATTTCAAATTGTTTATGAGAGAAAACCTATGGGTATTTTAGATTTGGTACAATTACCAATTGCATATAAAATTAATAATGATGCAAACGCATTTGTAAAGTATATGCAATAATTTCAAGGAGTAAAAATGAAGTTGCAAGAAGTAATGATAAATATAAATCATTATCAGATGTTAGAAGAAGACCCAAGGTATTTGAGGAAGGAGCATTGGTAATGGTTTACTTTAGTAAATAAATATTTCTAAAAGACACGTACAACAAGGTGAAGTAAAAGAATATTAAGGCATGGATAATTGTGAAGAAAATTAGTGACAATTCTTATGAGATGAGTTTACCATGGAATTTTGATATATCTCTAGTATTTAATGTTTCAAATTTATATGAGTTATATGGAAAAGATGGTGAAGGTGACGAAGATAAGAATTAAATGGGCATTAGTAGGTTCCAAAGAAGAAGGAAAAAATTGTACAAGTTTTAGATATGAAGATAATGAAAACGAGGCAAGGGAATTATAATTAGAATACAATATTTATATTACAGAATTGGAGCTGAATAATATTGACAAAGAAAAGTGGTATCAGTATAATCAGGGCAAATCATAGGAGCTGAGTTGTTTTCAACCAGAGGTGAATGATGCAAAAAAGGTACCAATCTTCAAAATGCCATAACTTTTGACCTGTATCTCTATTTGAGCTCTTTCATGCATCAAAAGGACCTTCTCAAACATTCAGATGCTTCCATAATTTATTCTATCCACTTACTATTGTTTTCAATATTTTTTAGAGGCCATACATGATCATTTGAGTGTCTGAAATTATAGTTTAATGATCTTTTCAAGAATGTTATATTTTTAGAAATTGAATATCTTAAAGACCAGATGTCAAATTTAATTGAATTTCATTTAATCATCTAATTTTAGTGTTTTTATTATTTTAGTATATTTTTAGAGCTACACGCACTTGCATGTGAAACATACTAGAAATAGTAGCTACTAAAAATAGATTTTTTTTATGTTTTATTTTTTTCATGGCAAATATAATTCCAAGTTGAGTCTTATTTAATCATGGTTTGAGTTCTAATAGTTTCAAGTCTCTCAATATGCATCACTACAAGTTATTGTTTTCAGAATCTTTGCGTACTGATTATTTATTCTTTTGATAGTTTTTAGGTTCATTATCTAGTATCAAAGCAAGTTCGAATATTGGAGGAGTAAGACATGGCACGAAGATGAGGAGGTATTACATAGATGAACTAGAATATACAAGAGCTATAGAGGCAAGTGAAATAATTAACTAAGGTTATCACCAATTAGAGAATAAGAAAAGGTGATGATGAAGAGGACATAGATCATGATGAAGAAGTTCAGCAAGAAGAAAAACATCAAGATCAGTGACCATCAATGGAAGAGAGGATGGTTAGGGATTTATAAGGAATAAATGAAGTAATCAAGATTTATTTTTGAAATTATGAAAGAAATTTAGAACCATAGAAGTTCATAGATTGGATTAATAGCATAGAGAAATTCTTTGAGTCGAAGACTATGAGAGAAAATAAGAAGGTAAAATTTGCATGCATGAAATTGAAAGGTCATGCAATGATTTGGAGGGATCACCTACATGAAGATAGAAATAGAAAAGGTAAAGAGGAGATTAATATGTGTAAAACAATGGAGAAGAAGATGAGGGAGAAATTTCTTCCTATGGATTATGCACAAACCATATACAAAAGTTTTCAGAAACAAAAAAATCAAAGTATACAAGAGTAAACAGATAAGTTTTATAATCTTTATATATGAGTGGAGCATGATTAAATGGAAGAGAAGATGGCTGCAAGGTATGTAAATGGTTTGAAATTTACTATTCGAGATGAATTAAACATCCATAGAATACTTTACATAAAGGAAGATTATCAATTAGCTTTGAAGGTAGAAGAAAAAAATATAGAATTTCATAAGAACGTACCTTGGTCTAAGAAGAGGAATATCCTGTCCAATAAGAGGAAGAGGTGGGTTTAATAAAACTAGATGTGGGTTTAATACTAATAAATTTGAATCATTACATTGTATAGAAAGGCGAAACGATAATAGGCAAGGGTTTCAATACCAACAAAGAGGAAGAGGATTTCAAATAGGATAAGGTTATGGTGGTGATGGAGGATGGTTTCTGAATCAATGTAGATATTATGTTTGTTATAGATGTGTAAAATAAAGGAATAAGGCATTTGAGTGTCTGCAATATCAAGATCAAGAAAGGAGTCAAGAGGATCATCTGAGATTGAATCTAGTTAAGGTGAAAGTAGAAGAGAAAAATACTGTAGTTGCACCAATATATGTTGGAAAGAGTCTCATGATGAGAAAAATAATGATTACTCAAAGAAGAAAAAAGTGTAGAATAAATAAGGTGGTGATGCATGGCTGAAACCAAATATTTTTCAAACAAGATGTACTTTGTAAAGAAAAGTATACAGAGCAATTATAGATGGTGGTAGTTGTGAAAATATGGTTTCTAAAGAAATGATATTGAAACTAATTTGTAATGTGAAAAGCTTCTTAATCTTTATTGGATTTCATGGTTTAAGAAATGTAATGAGGTTACAGTAGATAAAATTTGCTTAATCAAGGTTTTTATAGTAAAAACATATAATGATGAAATATTGTGTGATGTTATTTTGATAGATCCATGCCATTTATTATTAGGGAGATTGTGGAAATTTGAAAAAGAAGTTATTCATAATGGAGAAAAGAATAAGTACACATTTTAGAAAGGTGGTACAAAGATAGTTTTGTTACCTCTTAAAGAGGAAGAGAAGGCAAAAAGCATGCTCTCTATTAAAGAATTTATCCAAGATATGAAGATGGCAGGTTGTTGTTATGTATTAGTAGCAAAGATGGAGACATAGAAATGGTGTATATACCGATATAAGTATCAAGACTATAGAAATAATATGCGGATTTTATGTCTAATGAGTTATCATATGGTTTACCACTGAAGAGAAATATTCAGCATCATATTGATTTGATTATATAATCAGCTCTACCTAATCAAGCAACTTATAGGATGAATCCAAAAAAACATGTAGAATTAAATAAATATGTTACTGAATTGTTAAGAAGTAAGTTGATACAAGAAGGTATGAGTCCATGTGAAAAACTAGCATTACTAACTCTAAAGAAAGATGGAGGATGGAAAATGTGTGTGGATAGTAGATAAATTAATAAAATTACAATCAAGGATATATTTTCTATATATCATCTATATGATATGATGGATGTGCTTGTAGGATAAAAATATTTTACCAAGATTGATTTAAGGAGTGGTTATTAGAAAATTCAAATTCATAAAGGAGATGAGTGGAAAATTGTATTCAAGACTTGGGATGACTTATATAAGCGGATGATGATGCCATTCATATTATCGAATGCACATAGCACATTTATGAGGGTGATAAATAAATTGATATGAGAATATATTGGTAAGCTTTTAGTTGTTTATTTTGATGATATTTTGATATTCATTAAGACTAAAGTGGAACACTTACAACATTTAAGAATGGCAATAGACTTGTTAAGAAAGGGAAGTATGTAAATTTGGAGAAGTCCAAGTTTATACAAAATAGTTTAGTATTTTTATAATTTATAGTTTCAACATATGTGGTGAAAATATATGGGAAAAAGATAAAAGAAATTATTGAGTGGCCTATTCCAAAATGCATTATAGAGGTAAGAAGTTTCCATGGTTTAAACACTTTTTACAAAAAATTCATTAAAAATTTGAGTAGTATTGTGGCACCAATAACAAATTGCATGAGAGGGAAGAAATTTGCATAGACTAGAGTAGCCGCAAACACCTTTGAATTTTTAAAGAAGAAGATTACAGGAAGGCCAATTTTAGCATTACCATATTTTAACAAAGTGTTTGAGGTTGATTGTGATACTTCATTTATGGGAATTGGTGTTGTCTTGAGTCAAGAAGGAAAGCCAATAACATATTTTAGTGATAAATTGAATGAGGTAAGAAAAAATTATTCTACCTATGATGTTTAACTTTATTAAAATGTATAAGCATTAAGACATTGGAGGAATTATCTAGTGCCTAATGAGTTTATCCTATTTACACTTCATGAAGCTTTGAATTATGTGAATACATAAAAGAAGTTGAATAGTAGCAATGCAAAGTGGGTATGTTTTTTGCAAGGGTATATTTTTTATGTTGAGACATAAATAATGAAAATAGAGTTAGGTATCTAATGCATTGAGTAGGAGAGTATCAATATTAACCACTATAGTGAGTGATATAGCTGGATTTGAAGTTAAAAAAGAATTATATGATATTGATCCATATTTTGGAAAGGTAGTTGAGCAGTGTAGGAATCCATTAATAAGAGAGATAAATATCATTCATAATTAATATCTTATAAAATAAGGTTATCTCTTCAAATGGAAACAATTATGCATTTTAGTTGGGTCTCTATGAGAATTACATAGTGGAGGATTGGTTGGACATTTTGGTAAGACAAAGATAATAGATTTGGTGGAGGAAAAGTATTTCTAGTCAAAAACAAAGAAAGAAGTGACAAGGTATGTTTCAAGATTCAAGATATGCTATGTGGCTAAATGACATGCATAAAAAACTAGACTATACATGCCATTACCAGTTACAAGAGGACAATGGATAGATTTGAGAATGGATTTGGTGTTGGGATTACCCAACACAGAGAGAGGTAATGATCCAATTTTTGTTGTTGTAGACAAACTTTATAAAATGGTTCATTTCATTTCATGTAGGAAAACCAATGTTTCCACTAGAATTGCAAAATTATTTTTTAAGGATACTATGAGGTTGCATGGTGTTCCAAAAACTATTACTTTAGATAGGGGCATAATTCATAAGTCATTTTTAAAGGACTTTACGGAATAATATGGGTACTAATCTATAATTTAATAGTGCATACCACCCAAAAATAGATAGACAAATAAAAGTTTTGAATAGAAGCTTGGGAAATTTGTTGAGATGCATAGTGGGAGAGAATCCCAATCCCAAGCAATGGGACTTGGCTTTACCACAAGTTGAATTTTCATATAACATTTCAATAGATAGATTAATAGTAAATCACAATTTCAAATTGTTTATGGGAAAAATTCTACAGGTATTTTAGATTTGTTATAATTACCAATTGTAGATCAAATTAGTGATGATGTAGAAGCATTTGCAGAGTATATGTAACAGTTGCAAAAATGAGTAAGAATGAAGTTGCAAGAAAGTAATGAGAAATATAAATCATTAATAGATATTAAAAGAATACCCAAGGTATTTTCAAGAAAGTTGGTAATGGTTTACTTCAGGAAATAAAGATTTCCAAAAGACATGTGCAACAAGTTAAAGTACAAAAAAAATAGGTCATGCAAAATTGTGACAAAAATCAATGACAATGCTTATGAGGTGAGTTTACCATAGAATTTTGATATAACTCCAGTAATTAATGTTTTAGACCTATATGAATTATATAGAGAACATGGTGAAGGTGATGAAGATGAAGAAGTAAATTGGTAGTAGCAAGTTCCAAAGAAGAATAAGGAAAAGATAGTGTAGGTTTTCGATATGAAGATAGTGAGTACAAGGCAAGAGAATTGTAAGAGGTATTTGGTATAGTGGGAAGGATTACAGCAAGAAGATAACACTTAAATTATAGTATGGGATCTAAATAAGATTGAAGTATAAAAATGGCATCAATGTTAATAAGGGAAACTCGTAGGAGCTTAGTTGTTTCTAACCAAAGGAGAATGATACAAAAAAAAGAGGCAAATCTTATGGAAGCCATAATTTTTGACCCATAACTCCATTTGAGCTCTTCCATACACCAAAACAATCGCATCAAAAAGTTTGATGTTTCCGTAATCTTATCTATCCACTTATAGTTTTTTGATATTTTTAGGATGTTATACATGATCATTTGAGGGTCTAAAATTACCATTTAATGGTTTTTTTGAGAATTTTCAATTTTTTAGAAACTGTATATTTTTAGGACCAGACATCAACTTCTATTTAATTTTATATAATAAGCTAATTTTAGTTTTTAGAGTATTTATAAATATTTTTAGAGTTGCATGCACTTGCATGTGAAACTTACTAAAAATAACAATTGCTAAAAATAGAAATATTTTTCAGATTTTAGGTTTTTTTTGAATTTTTGGATGGCAACTTTAATTTTGAGTTAAAGATTATTTAAGCATGGTTTGGATGTAACTATTTCAATTCATTCAATATAAATCAATACAATTTATTATTTTTAAAAGCTTTGGCTATTGATAATTTATTGCCCTAATAGTTTTAGGGTTTATTATTTGGTATCAGAGTGAGTTCAAAACTTAGAGGAGTAAGACAATGAGAGGAAAATGAGGTATTGCATAGATGAACTAGACTATACAATAGTTGTAGAGTCAAGTGAAATAATTAATCAAGGTTATAACTAATTAGAGAAGAAGACAAGGTGGTGATGAGGACACAGATCATGATGAAGTTGTTCAATAAGAAGAAGAGAAAGAGCAGCCACCATCGATTGAAGAAAGGATAGTTTAGGCTTTAGAAGGAAGAAATGAAGGAATCAAGGTTGATGTTCTATATTATGGAGGTCATTCGAAACTATAGGATTTTATAGATTAGATGAATAGCATGGAGGAATTATTCAAGTGGAATACTATGAGAGAAGACAAGAAGGTAAATTTTGCATGCATGAAATTATAAGGTTATGCAATGATTTGGTGGGATCACCTATAGAAAGAAAGATATAAAAAAAAAGGTAAAGAGAAGATTAATACTTGGAAATAAATGGAGAAGAAGTTGAGGGAGAAATTTATTCCAGTGGATTATGCACAAATCCTATATAGAAGATTTCAAAATTTGAGGCAAAAAGGTCACATTATATAAGAGTACACAAATGAGTTTTATAAGCTTTCTATATGAGTGGAGCATGATGAAATGAAAGAGAAGATGGTTGTGAGGTATGTAAATAGTTTTAATTTTACTATTCAAGATTAATTAAGAATGCATAAAACACTTTGCATAGAGGAGTCTTATCAATTAGGTTTGAAGGTAGAAGAAAAATAAAATAGATAGAATTTCAAAAAAAATTCTCTTGGTCCAACAAGAGGTAGATCCCTTCTAATAAGAGGATGAGGTGGGTTTAATACCACTAGAGGTGGGTTTAATACTAACAAAGGTGAATCATCACATGGTGAATAAATGCAAGATGACAATAGGTAAAAGGTGTCAATACCAACAAAGAGGAGGATTTCAAAAACAATGAGGTTATGGTGGTGTTAGAGGATGGTTTCTGAATCAACATAGATCTTATGCTTTTTTATAGATGTGGAGAAGAAGGGAAAGGGTCATTTGAGTGTCTGCACTATCAAGATCAAGAAAGGAGGCAAGAGGATCTTCTGAGAGTGAATCTATTTTAGGTGGAGGTAGAAGAGCAAAATATTGATGTTACACTAGTAAATGTAGAAGAGAATCTCTTGATGATAAGAACAATGATCTCTCCAAAGAAGGAACAAGTGTAGAATAAAGATGGTGATGATGCATGGATGTGATTAAATATTTTTTAAATAAGATGTACTTCAGGTGAAAAGGTATGCATACTAATTATAGATGTTAGTAGTTGTGAAAATGTGGTTTCTAAAGAAATGATAAAGAAACTAAATTTTTAATATGTAAAGCATCCTAATTCTTATTTATTTCATGGTTTAAGAAAAGGAAAGAGGTTATAATAGATAAAAGGTGTTTAATCAAGTTTTCTATATGAAAAAATTATAATGATAAAATATAGCATGATGTTATTATGATGGATGCATGCCATTTCTTATTGGGGAGACAATGGTAATTTCACAAGAAAGTAATTTGTGATGGAGCAAAGAACACATACACATTTTGGAAAGGTGGTACAAAGGTAGTTTTGTTACCTCTTAAAGAGGAAGAGAAGGCAGAAAGCATGCTATCTACTAAATAATTTATCAAAAATATGAAGGTGGAAAATTGTTATGTATTAGTACCAAAGAATGGAGACATGAAAATGGTGAAAAGAACAACAGAAGTAACAAAACTATTTAAATAATATAGATATGTTATGCCTAATGAGTTACTAGAAGGTTTATCAATAAAGAGAGATATTCAACATCACATTGATTTGATTTCAGTATCAGCTCTACCCAATCAAGAAGATTATAAGATGATTCCAACAGAACATGAAAAATAAAATAAATAGGTTAATGAATTGTCAAGAGAGAAGTTGATAAGGGAGAGTATGAGTCCATGTGAAACACTAGAATTTCTAACTCCAAATAAAGATGGAGGATGGAGAATGTATTTGGATAGTAGAGAAATTAATAAAATTATAGTCAATTATAGATTTCATATACCTCATTTATATGATATGATGGATGTGCTTGTAGAAGTAGAATATTTCACCAAGATTGATTTAAGGATTGATTATTATCAAATTCAAATTCGTGAAGAAGATGAGTGGAAAACTATATTCATGACTAAGGATGGCCTATATGAGTGGATGATGATGTCATTCATATTATCTAATCCACATAACACATTTATGGGGGTGATGAATACATTGTTATCAGAATATATTGGTAAGTTTGAGGTTGTTTATTTTGATATTCAGTAAAATTAGAGAGGAACACTTACAACATTTGATAATGGTAATAGATTTGTTAAGAAAGGAGAAGTTGTATGTAAATTAGAAGAAGTGCAAGTTTATGTAGAATAGTTTGGTATTTTTTGGGATTTGTAATTTAATAGATGTGGTGTGAATGGATGAACAAAAGATAAAGGTAACTATTGTGTGGCCTATAGTAAAAAGCATTACAGAGGTAATAAGTTTCCATGGATTAGCCACTATTTACAAAAAAAATATTAAAAAATTGAGTAGTATTGTGGCATCAATAATAGATTGCATGAGAGGAAAGGAATTTGCATGGACTAGAGCAGCCACAAAAAGATTTAAATTTTTGAAGAAGAAGATTACAAAAAGGCCAATTTTAGCATTACCAGATTTTAAGAATGTGTTTGAGGTTGATTGTGATGGTTCATTTGTTGGAATTGGTGTTGTGTTGAGTCAATAAAGAAAGCCAATAGCATATTTCATTGAAAATTTGAGTGAGGTAAGAACAAAGTATTTTACCTATGATGTTCAACTTTATGTAATTTTACAAGCACTAAGACATTGGAGGCATTATCTGGTGTCTAAGGTATTTATCATATTTATAGATCATGAAGCTTTGAAGTGCGTGAATACACAAAAGAAGTTGAATAGTAGTCATGCAAAGTGGTTATCTTTCTTGTAGGGGTATAATTTTGTGTTGAAACATAAATAAGGAAATTAAAATCAGGTAGCTAATGCATTGAGTAGGAGAGTAGCATTATTAACTACTATGGTGAGCGAAGTAGTTAGATTTGAAGCTATCAACAAATTATATGATACTAATCCATATTTTGGCAAGTTAGTTGAGTAGTGAAAGAATCCATTAATAGGAGGGATGAAAACTATTCATGATGAATTTATTATAATGTAAGGTTATCTCCTCAAAGGGAAACAATTATTCATTCTAGTTGGTTCTCTACGAGATAATATAATAAGATAATTACATAGTGAATGATTGGCTGGACATTTTGATAATATGAAGATAATAGATTTAGTGGAAGAAAAGTACTTTTGGCCAAATATGAAGAGATATGTGACAAGGTATGTTTCAAGGTTCAAGATATGTTAGGTGGCTAAAGGAAATGTACAAAATAATAGACTATACATGCCATTACAGATTCTAAACAGACATGGACAGATTTGAGTATGGATTTTGTGTTGGGATTACCAAACACATAGAGAGGTAATGATTTAATTTTGGTTCATTTTGATAGTTTTTTTAATATGGTTCATTTCATTTCATGTATGTAAACTAATGATGTGACTAGAGTTGTAGAACTATTTGTAAGGATATGGTGAGGTTGCATGGTGTTCCAAAAACTATTACTTGAGATAGGGACACAAATTTTATGTTATTTTTAGAGGAATTTGTGGAAGAAGATGGCTAATAATCTAAAATTCATTAGTGCATATCACCCATAGGCATATGGATAGATATATGTCATGAATAGGAGATTGGGAAATTTGTTCAGATGAATAGTGGGAGAGAAACCCAAGCAATATGACTTGGCTTTACCAGAGGCTGAGTTTGCATATAATAGTTTAGTGAATAGATAAATAGGAAAATCACTATTTTAAATTATTTATTAGAAAAATCCTATGGGTATTTTATATTTGGTACAATTACCAATTTCATATCAAATTATTGACAATGATGCAGCATTTGTAGAGCATATTCAATAGTTGCAAGAATGAGTAAGAATGAAGTTGCAAGAAAGTAATAAGAAATATAAAGCATTAGTAGCTATAAAAATAATACCCAAGGTCCTTTCATAAGGATATTTGGTAATGGTTTACTTTAGGAAATAAATATTTCCAAAAGGTAAATACAAGAAGTTAAAATATAAGAAAATTTGGCAATGCAGAATTGTGATGAAAATCATTGACAATGCTTATGAAGTGAGTTTACCATAGAATTTTGATATATATCTAGTAATTAATGTTTTAGATTTATATGATTTCCATGGATAAGATGGTGAAGGTGATGAAGATGAATAATTAAATTAGCAGAAGTAGGTTCCAAAGAAGAAGGAAAAAATAGTGCGGGTTTTGGATATGAAGATAGTGAGCACAAGGCAAGGGAATTATAACATGTGTTTGATATAGTGGGAAGGATTGCAGCAAGAAAAAAACACTTGGATTATATTATGGGAGTTGAATATGATTGACAAATAAAAATGGTAGTTGTATAATGATGGAAACTCATAGGATATGAGTTGTTTTCAACCAAAGGGAAATGATCCAGAGCAAAGAGGCCAATCTTCTAGAGGCCATAATTTTTTACCCATAACTTCATTTGAGCTCTTCTACACACCAAAATGATAGTATTGAAAATTCTGATGCTTTCATAATATTCTCCATCCACTTATAGTTGTTTTTGATATTTTAGGTGTCCATAACCGATCATCTGAGGGTCTAAAATTACCATTTAATGATTTTTCAAGAATTTTCTATTCTTAAAACTTATATATTTTTAGGACCAGACGTCAACCTCATTTTTATTTACTACAATAAGATAATTTTTATATTTATATTATTTCTTAATATTTTTAAAGTTGCATGTGCTGGCATGCAAAACTCACTAAAAATAACAGTTGTTAAAAATAGAGGTTTTTTTTAGATTTTAGTTTTTTTTTTAAATTTTTGCATGGCAACTCTAATTCTGAGTTGAGGCTTATTTAAGCATGGTTTGTTTATAATTATTTCAAGTCATTCAATATGAATCAATATAATTTATTGTTTTAATAAGCATTGCCTATTGATAATTTATTGTTTTGATAGTTTTTGTGTTCATTATGCACATGGCTAAAGCTAGGAAATGTTCTATAATTTTCTATAATATTTATATATGTTTAAAAGTTATAAGGGGAAGGTGGTGAAGAATATATAAAAAAAATACCATTATCCAAGATATTCAATAACTAGTTAGTAACTTCTTTAGTGACATGTATTATGAATTAATTACATGGAGAAAGAAGTGTGTGTAGTGTATTTTAAGATATATTGGCAATGATACCTTGTTTTTGTATATCAATGGAGGTTTATATATTAAATTCTATTGTACATAACAAAATATATGATATTTGTGATATTGTGATGAATCATTTTTTTATGGATGTGTTGTAATACATCATCTTATCTTCAATTTTGTATTTTAGGGTTTGAATACATTTATATGTTAGGGGTAGATAAAATTATAAATTCATGATGTTGGTATTTTTCAATCTTCCATTCTTTTGGAGGCTCAGTGATCTCTTTTTTGTCTTGGGTTAATGCATGAGCTTATTTCTTAAGAGATATTCTAGTGTATAGAGTAGTCTATCTATTGAATCTTGCTAAGTTAACATAGGACATGTAGATGAATAGAAAATGAATGTAACATTTTTTTTTGAATTTTAATCTAGTTGTTTAAGATACTCATCTCTCGCAATCTCTTATGGATAGAACACAACAAACCCAAGGATATGAAAGGATACACTTGTATGAGAAGAAAGGAAGTAGATGAAATAGATATCACTTGAAAGGAACATATTTTAAGTATGGTTCATGATGTAGTACCAATGAAACCTAAGTTCCATTTGGTGTGAAATGTAGTGTGAGACACAAGACTGATGATTTTCCTAATCTCTTCTATAATATTTTTTGGAGGGAAAAAGTTCATAAATGCTCTAGAATAATAATAATTTCACTGTATGAGGATAAGTGTATCCTATGCCAACTGAGTGCAACCAAAATTCAAGACCTATAGTGGATATAACAACACAAAGTGGGATAGGGGAAAAACCTAGGACAATGCCAATTCCATAGATGAAAAGTGTACATTCTATGCTAGAGATATTAAATTTATTAGCTACCTTGATGTGCACTTTTAGACACTATCCTAGTGTAAGATAAGGATATCATTCAAAATATCCAAGGAGAGTTGCAACTGCAAGTGAAATAAACATGAAGATCAGAGGAGTTCAAATTAAGGGTCTTGACCCTGAGAAACTAGTGGATATCTCCAAGAAATAATCATTATTTAAGACTGAATTATTAATGCCTTTATGAAATAAATTTATAAATCATATTATAAGGGAACCCCTAAGGAAGTAAGAGAGTAGATAAAGGAGATACACATTATTACAAAGAATACATGAAAGGATCATGAGTTAACTATTAATGTTGAGATCAAAGATTTATATTCAACTAACATCCTAGTTAACACTACCACAAAGGTAAAAATTAGCATTAAGGATGTCTAGAGTAAAATAGGGATTCTCAAGTTGTAGAATTCATAAAATGTGTTATTTATATCCAACAAAACTCACACGAGACCAATTGAGTCTTGTGTGAAGAAAAAATGTAAATTATTGGAATGAAGTTCATAATTAAATTTGAGGTTATTATTTTAATAAGTTTTAATTAAGGAGATATAAATGATTTAAAAGTAGGGCTAGTCCAGACTATGTAAAATATAATATTAATACCTTAATCCAAATTTTAAAATGGAAAGCTTGATAATGCACTTAGATTATTTTTAATTGAAAATTTATTATGGAATAGACGTATTTAGATAATTATGATATTTTATTTGTCATTGTGTTCATTATTGTTTTTGAAAATGCTTTTAATTTCCTCTGTAACTACTCAAAGTAGGAAATAAGAGCTAAAACCTTGCACAAACACTATTATTAAAACTAAAACCCCTACAATTGTGCCTATAGATGCTTCTTGAATTTGAATTTCCCTTTGGTATTTTGTTTTGAACCCTATTTTTTATTTTTTCCCTTTTGAAGCCTAGTCTCACTTTTGATTAATATTTGACACTTGAAAAATGGGTTACTATCCTGCATCGAAAAGCTCCAAGCACTCACCACTGAGTGGTTAAGCATTATTGAAATTTTAATAGTATGAGGAGGGTTTAAGCCACATGTAGTTCTCCTACTTAGGTGTGTGTGCACAACATGTGATCAATATATAATGAAATGCAATGTCTATATTTTAAAACTTGGTACCATAGAACTTTTAACTTGCATGTATATTTAGACTTAACTCTATCAGTGACATTTTGAGGGGTTTTTCAAATTTTTATGAATTTTTGATAATTTTAATTTGAATCACAATATCATGTCCAACTAGGTGGATAATGATTTTTGAAAAACACCATAGATTATAGATTTTATGTTTTCACAATCCATGAAATATAAAATGATTTTTTGATAAACTGTGTAACATTTTTCCCTCTACATTTCATACCACAATGCATGATCCATCACCAAGAAGAAAAATAATGTTGGATAACATGTTTTGATTTGAAACATCAATCAAATAATCTTACACACATTTTATACAAACAGTATTTTCTATACTAAAAATTAATTAAAAAATTCTTAACAATAACTTAATGATTTTTTTAATTCTTCTAGAAAAACCTACATGCCCTATTATAGATACCCATATTTAGCACAAACATAATATTATAATGTATTTTTTTATATTTTTTGATGTATAGGCCTTTTGGCAGAATATTGAGTGCTTAGTAATGTGATCTTTCATAGAACCCTTGGAATCCACATCTTTTTATTATGTTGTCCAGCCTTTCACTACATTTTTTTCATAGTGTTGACCTTTGACCACCTTATGGTAGGTGTCCCTAAGTATTTTTTGTTTGATATGTGTCTTAATATCTCATACACTATCATTAACCTAAAGACACTAGCATCCATTGGTTGAGGGTAATGTTCATCATTATCCTTTTCTTTGTTTACATAATTTTCTTCTTATGACCAATTAGGAGGGTTCATATGTTTGTTTTATTGTTAACTTTCACACACCACTAGGTCTTAATTTGAATTCCAAAGGTTACCTCTATATATAAAGCTAAGGCATAGTTTTTAAATACCAAGTAAACCTCTCAATTAACACATACAATATTTATTCAAAACCTATTAAATTACACCTTACATTGATTTACATAAATTTGAATTCTAAAGTATTATGAAAGGCTAATTTTCACTTGTATTTGTTTGTACCAAGGGTTACCGTAGGATAAAGAGTAAATATATTTGCATGATCTACATTACACACATGCACCTAGAAGATAGAACTACATGTGAGTTTGAATATTTGCTTGTAGTATATGTTTATATAGACAACACTTAGTAATAATGTGGTTGTTATAGTTAGCTTTACTCAAGTTATAACCCCTTTTTATTGAGATACAAGTCGTAAAAGGTAAATCACTCAAGTTTTAGAAATATCAACGTAAAGGTGACATAAAACCTTAACATGATTAGGTCATCGCTTATGAATACATTGAATATTCCATATTAGATAAAGTGTCAAACCACAGACAAAAGTGTTGACACTAGTGTTCACATGCTATTGGTAGTGTCTATACCTCAAAATTTAATTATTTCAATAAACTAATGATGAGATCCTGAGCATCCGTTTGCCTATTTATACACATTTACATATCATGTTTGCCTATACATCTATAAATAAGTTAAGCATTATATATTCTATGTGTTACAAGTTTCACAATATCAATTGGCATCGTGCTTTATATATTTCATAATTATCTAGATTAAGTATATTGTGTTATATAAATTAATTTATTTAGTCTATTTTAGAATAAAATTACTCATCCATTTGATTAGGCTATTCTAACCCTTACAAAAAAAAATTGGTTAAGATTTTGTTGGACCTATCTTTTGATTTTTAATTGAACGAAACCCTAGAATGTTTTAGGGTTTCTTGCTTCTAAAACAAAATCATATTTTTGTATTTATTTTTGAGATCTGATTTTTATTTCATGGGAACATTATAATTGATTCTTGTTGTCTTTGTTGATTTAGGCCTTTTATTATTTATTTTGGGCGTGTTTAGGTTTACATCTCCAAAAATACATGCTCATAGTCAAAACACTAAGGAGCATCACCTTTTATATATTTTATTTAATATTCCTAATGAAAAATAGATTTATTATGAAGATATTATGCATAGCCAAAAGTGTAATACCTTCCTTTGTATCAACTCCTTACAATTATGATAATGAAAATACTAATAATGTAAATTTATAAATATTTTATGAATATTTTGGAACTATCAATAGAATGATATCTCATTCTCCTTATGATTATGATTTTGACTCCACATATTTTGAAGATGATTGTGATGATCATAGTTCTCTTATTTCTCTTATATTACTTGATTTAAAATCTAATGATGCGGTGCTTGAAGAAGACTAGGTGTATCATTTGTTAGTGCATTGTATAAGCTTCAATGTTATTAAATGAACATCCACATGAAAATATCATTCCAAATGTTAAAAATAAAAATATTTCATGCATAGAGAATTCTAAATATGGACCTATAGTTGAGTGTATAACCTCTTTATTTAAGAATGAGCATGTTATAAAAAATGAAGGTTTCCCTTCTTTTCAAAATTTTAAAAAACTTACCAAGATTCAAGATTCTATTCCTTATTTAGATCATGCAAATATAAATAGTAAAATTACTTATTTCTATATAGATCTCAATGATATCTCCCTATCCTTTTAGATTTGAAATATGAAAATTATAATACTAGTCAAATTAGTGTAGATGCATGTTCTTCTCCTCTTATCTCAATACAAGATAAACAAAAAAACATATTCGACAAATATTTATAAATAAATAATTTCCCAAACCAAGTAAGGTTAATTCACCTAAATATTCACATTCTAGCTACACTAATGTTGATTTCTCATATGGTTTTTCCTTTGAGTTAAAAAATGAAAGTGAAACTTGTATTTTTTTCTTCTTATGATGATGTTTCAAACATAATATAAAATGTTCCTCTTTCTCCCTCCTTCACATTTTCTGCTCAAAAGCATGTTTTGATTCTAGATGAAGATAATGAAAGTACATTTTATAATCCTCTTACATGTAATGAAAATTCAATTATTCAAGTTATTTTCCATGATATTTGTATCAACCTTCCTGCATCCAAAATGATTTAATTATCTCTCTTGAACCATCATGTAATATGAATGTTACTTTAACCAATGTTTTTCAATGATGTAATGATCTTACCATAGAATGCAATGATAGTTGTAAAGAGGCCATATTTGATGTGTTTCATATGGATGGTAAATTACAACCTATATGTGCATCCTTAAATTCTCCAACCATTCCTCCTAGTGACATTGTATCTTTGATCACTATTATAGGAGATATTCAGAAAAAGTGATGATTCTTAAGTTATAATTACTCTCACATTAGGTTAATCTGAATGATTCATTCTAGAGGATCAAACCCTTACATGACATGGTTTTGACAATCCTCATGCTACCAATTTTTTTACGCCTATGTTACCTTCATATCATGGTCAAGGAGACCTTAAAAAAATCTTTAAATAATATATGCATTCCTTTGATCATTGGGATAAAGATGGATGCTTATTATTAAAATCCTTTCATAGAAATATAACTTGAGAGGCTACTAATTGGTTCTATAACCTTATAAATGGTTCCTTACCAGCTTTAAAAAAATTTGAATACATATGTTTGTATGAATTCCACAAACATAAACTACCTAAGTAACCATTTGAATATTTTTGATGCTTAACACAACATGAGGAGTTTATTCAATATTATTATATCTAATTCAAGGATGCATTATATGCCTTGAATAATACACTATAAAAACTGGAAGGGAACATCATATTCAATATGGGATTTCTACATCCACTCATAAAAAGAGCATTGCATAGGCCTTTTACTTGATTTCATAACTTATACATGGATATGCATGTGCATTGCAAAATAAAATAAAATAAAATACCAAATGACT
>JARHVA010004966.1:472500-565000 GCA_037957365.1 Torreya grandis | reverse complement strand
AAGTAAGTAGATACTGAGAAGTGGGGTTCAATAAATATTTAACAATGCACATTCAATTTCATAAACTCATTCATCATACATGAACATGAACATGAACATGAACATGAAAGCTTATATATCCAAAGCATGAGTAACAACAAACATCATATGAACACATCATTTATGTGGGAAATCCTCTAGGGGAAGAAAACCCACTCTCAATATTCAAAACCAATGGACTATAATCTTATAATGATAATATAAACATGAGAATTTAAATCATCTCCAACTGATCAATGAGCATTGCCCTTTTTAATTTAGTCCAGCTCTAACTAGATCTTTAGCTAGCTCCAACTAGCAAGGATGCTACACCCCCTTATGTGATTAAGCACCCACTCAACCAAATTTTATATGATATCCACCACTGCTCTGATGTCTTATACACCTGTTGATGACCTTTTCTGTCTCTAACACTCAAAAAAATACTTCTCTTCATAAGGTAGGCACACCTACCCCATTCACTCAACCAAATAACCCTTTAGACAATTAGGTATAATGACATGTTATCTCATGAACATGATCAATAAAAAATGACTGATCCTCTTCACCCTCTAATGGTCCTTAATGAACCATCTTTTCTACTTGACTGAGCTCTTCTTTCACTTTAGTCCACACACATTCTCTCTCACCAAATAGGCCATATAGACCTAGTATATATACTACTCTTTCATCTAACACATCTTGGTTGGCCAAGATACTTCACATACTTGTATTACCCTTATAAAATATCCTCATACATCTTATAAAAACAACTCAAACACTCCATAGGTCATCTAAAATTCAAAACAAACTCACTCCTTCTTAGATCTCAACTAGGCCTAATGCATTAGCCGTTAAAGTTCATTCACCATGTTGTTCCCAAAATCCGTCACTTGTTTTTGGGGACAACATATCAACTATTTTGGTCCTGCAAGCTAAAATTCTCGCTTTCCTTTTTCAAAAATGTCCTGAGCATCCAAGTTCTTCAATTATTCAAGCATTTTCATTCAAAGGACTCGTAGGTTCAATGGGTTCAACAACTTCAACAGGCGAGCTCTCACAAAGGAAAAACTTCCAAACACTTAAGAAATTTCAAGGTTGGTTCAACATTGAGGGTCAACGAAAAGGTCTATCAGTAGGCTTCAAACAAATGGAATGAACCATTGAACCCCGCCTCCAAAAGTTCAAAGGTTCAACGAGTTCAATAAAGTTTGAGAGACTTAGAAGAACAAAGGATTCAAAGAGCAAAGAATGAACCATTGAACTATTGAACCTTGAACCAAAAGAATTCAAAGTTCAAAGGTTTAACGAGTTCAATAGAAAAGAAAAGGGTCTAGAAAGTTTGAAGGACCAAAAGATTCAAAGAAAGAGAATGAACTGTTGAACCTTGAACCAAAATGGTTCAAAGTTCAAAGGTTAAAAGGTTTAAGGAATTTCAAATTTTGAAAGGAAGCTTTGAGTGAAGGAAGGAAGCAGAAGATTTCAGAGACAAGTTTGAGGAGATGGTTCAATCGATTAAACCAAGGAGCCAATTGGACCGCCCAAACCATTGAACCATTGAACATATGCAGTCTCATGGTTCAAAGGTTCAAGGTTCAACGTGGTTCAAGGGACCAAGTGACCACTGACATCCCTGTGGACATCAAATTCAAGGTAATAAAATTCCCATTTATTTTCAAATATGGCACAAAACCTGAAGAACAAACTCAGTGACCAGCCAAAGGAGCTAAAAAAGCTAGCTGAAAGGGAAGAGATAGCCCAAGAGCAAAGACCATGAAGAAAAGGAAAAAACATGGTAGGACAAGAGAGAAAAACAAGAGGGAAGGACTAGAAATATCTATAGGAAAGTTATTCCAGTAGGTGGAACAGTCCACCAAGTAGACATCAGAGCACAGACACTCAAGGATGCGACCTATTTTTCTCCATCAAGTAAAGATGAAATGGACAGTTGCGTGCACCTCAAGAAGAGGACCAGGTATACCATACTTCAAAAGGAGACATTTGAGATGAATTGACATGCCATAGTCAAGGCTGATGCCCTGTTCCAACATGGCCCCTTCACAGAACTAAAAATGCAATCAAGGCATTGAATGCAGCATGGGCCATTCCATGAAACAAAGCACCCAAGTCTTTCTTGGAGTGCTATATATTGTAATCTCTTATTTTATGCAAAGGGAATCTCTCTGTTATTAGAATCAAAACTCTACCTAAATTGAAAGGCATTACTGAGACTTTGAGCTCAGATTGTTAATCATATTTTGTTACTTGAATGAGAAAGCAAGTGACCTTTTAGACTTTATGCTGGAATAGCTTATGTTATTTAGGAAATTGTTCTTATGTCTGTTTCCTAGAAGCATTCTTGTCCATTTAATTTAACAAGCAGAACTAGTGGAATTAATCAAGAAGGTGTCCTGAAGCTGACTGTGGAGAGACTTTGTGCTGCCACAATTGTCTTTAGTGTGTGTTTTCTATTCTATGTAAAGGATCTTGGGAAGACTTTGTGCTCCCATTATCCTTCATAATATTTTACCCATTGGTAGTTGAGGTGGAGAATTTGTGCTACACTTCATTTTGTTGTGTTACTATGCCCTATTTTAGTGAGGGAAGCAATGAAAGACTTTGTGCTTTCGTGGGTTTCTCATGGTTACATTACTACTAGGAAGAAATCTAGTTGTTGACTAAATATTAATTCTAAAAGAAGAGAAGTACCTTCATCAATTACCCAGAATTTCTCCTTTGATATATGAACATCATCTCTAGAAAAAGAGAGATGGATGGTGTTATCCCACCCCTGAGTGTATTCTCAACACACACACACACACACACACACACACACACACACACACACACACACACACACACACACACTATATAGTTAGCAGGGAACCTCCCCTTGATGAGAGGAGATATTTATCCCATTTTGATGTGGTAGGCCTACGCATTTTGCTGATCAAATCTCCTTATATTGTGGTTGAAACACCTATTTTTCCGTTAGTCAGCTGGTGACAAAATATTCACCCAACAATTTTTTGGTGACTCCGCTAGGGATCGAATGAGCTTACTCTGCTAGCTCCACGCCAAAAGTTTTTGGCGACTCCATTAGGGAAGAACAAGCAGTTTGGAGCCTCAATCTCCATAAGTTAAAGTAAGCCCATTTTTTTTCCATTTTTATTCTACAATCTAGAAGCTCGACGCTATATAAGAAGCTAGAAATCTCAAGGTGTTATTGACCCTATTTTTGAGTTGGTGTAGCAGAGCAATTTTGATTTTTTTCCTCCATAACCTCACATTCAATAAACTAGGAGTCTTCCTTCTACAAACACCAAGTCACCAATACAAGGTAGAGCTTACTTTTCTTCTGCTAGTAGAGCTTTGCCCATACATACCCCACCAAGATTTGTTATCCCCCCTTTCCATAGTCATACAATGGTATCTCCAGGCCCCTGGGGTAACTCTTTTGGCCCACTCAATTTAACACCACCTCTACATGAGCTACCACGCAGTTCAAGGAAAATTTTCCCCAAATTCTTTGGTGATGGGAGAGTTCATCCTAATGAACATATTGCAGCCTTTATCATAGCATGTGGCATGATAGGTGTCGAGTATGAAGTCGTAGTAGTTAGGTTGTTCATAGAGACATTACAAGCTGTTGTAGCAGACTAGTTCTACCATCTACAGGCTCGATCAGTGACTGACTGGAACACTCTCAAAGCCAAATTTCAAGCCAAGTTCAAGCCTACAGAAGATGTGCATGTCCTTTTGGCTTAGCTCACACAAATGAAGGAGCATCATGAACCAATGAGAGATTTCATAGCCAAGTTCGACAAGTTGAGGAACAAGATTCCTACAATTGCTCAGCGAATAGTTGAGAATCTCAAATACTTCTTCATCAACTCTCAGCTGTCTAAAGTGAGTTTTTTATTGAGACGTGCTGGCCACATAGACCTTGCTACAACACAATATTTGGCTACTAAGATAGAAGATGATCTCATTTTGGTGGGGAAGATAAGGAGAGATCCTAATAGAGGTAAATCTTCTTCATCCTCGGAATATCCATCTACAGGCACCACTAATCCAATGGTGCAAAAGCTGGAAAATGAGTTGTTAG
This sequence comes from Torreya grandis, assembly GCA_037957365.1. NCBI lineage: Eukaryota > Viridiplantae > Streptophyta > Pinopsida > Cupressales > Taxaceae > Torreya > Torreya grandis. The sequence goes on along the minus strand of JARHVA010004966.1, from coordinate 560,874 downwards.
ATCTCAAAAATTAAATGATGCAAGGGATCTCTACTCCTCCTTTGTATCGAGATATACCAAGGAGGACGTTCCCCAATCATTCATACCAAGGCAACGCTGCCAAGAATCAAGGGCAGCCAAATCGTCTTCCTCCCCCTCAAGGGAAACTTGTTATTGAAGCAGCTCTAGCCAACTCAGCAGTTGGATACCTTGAAACAAAATCAAATTTTTCTTTCCAATCTGAATTAAACCAAAAATGATGGCACTAATCTCTTTTTGGAATACCAAGATGAATCATCTGGTGACTCCAACATTGGTTTCCTGAATTACCAAGATGAACCCAAAAGTAAAGGTGAAGCATTTGATAGATCATATGTTGTATTCACCCAATCCCAGAACCAGTCAGCCCAACAAGCTGATAAGGAAAAAATAGAGTGATCCCAAGTATTAATTTCAATTACTAAGTGGGGAACCACTCTGCATTTTCAATCAAAGAACCCGGTGATCGCTAAAAAGGTATGTACATCAAGTTTTCCTTCATCTTTTGCTTTAAATTTGTAGACCAGTACCACCCCTCCTAAAAACTAGAAGGATGAACTACCTTCCCCTATTCCTAATTCATTTCAGACATTTGATATAATTGACCATGTCAAGAAAACAAAAATTCAAATATCTAAATTTGAATTCCTACAATCTAACCCTAAGCAGTTGGATAAGTTGGTTCAGTGTGTAAAGAATAAAACCATCCATGTATGACCATATATTCCAAAGGTGACTCCCACATCCACCCAAAATAACCTTGTCATTACTCCTCCTGCTGCTCCCAGGAAGACAGAACCATTTTATGTCTCCCTGTTGATAAATGATCATTAGCTGAATAATTGCATCATCGACTCAGGCGCATTTGACAATGCCATGCCTACCAAAGTGGTAGAATATCTTGGTTTCACAATGCCCAAGACATTTGGGACATGCTTCTCCATGGAAAAAAAATAAGTCCCTTTCTTGGGACAAATCGAAGATGCCCAGTTTGCATTTGTGGCCTTTCCAAAAAAAAGAATTAAGATGACAGTCCTAGTGGCTGACGTCCCAGAGTCCTACGGCATCCTTCTTGGTCAAATTTTTTGCAAGAATGTTGGTGGAGAAATAAGTATGGACCTGTACGAGGTAAGGATCCTTGTCAAAGGTGTCATGCAAAGGTTGCTCCCTAAAAAGGAGTCGAATTACATTATCACCCAAATGACAACCCCTGAAGCTCAAATTTTGTTTGAGTCTTCAGGGGTGGGTAATTACTTCTTGACCACAGAGGATGTTCATGTTTTAGCAGATAAAATTCCTATAGGTGGTGATCCAGAATTGATTCAGACAAAATAGTAGAAGACTTAATAGAGCACAGTGCAAGCCCAAAGGAATCCTCCCCTCTAAATGAAGAAAAATCTAAGGAAAAATTAGTTTTTAGTGGCATATAGATTTTAGAATTTAATGGTAGCTGATCTTCTACTAGTTTTGGAGCTGAGATTATTTTAATATCTTTGCAAGTAAATATTTTTCCTTATGCTTACAAGTTTCAGTTCAGTAACACCAACAACACTGCTAAATATGAATCTCTGCTACTCAGTTTAAAGGATGCTCATGACAGAGGCGTTAAGCTTCTTCACCCCAAAGGAGATGCTGAGCTAGTGATTTGTCAAGTGAAGAACCTATATCAAACTAACAATGGAAGATTGCATCATTACCGCAATCTAGTTTGGGATCAAATTGAAAGCTTTGATGCCTTTAGTATCTCTGTAATGCCCAGAGAATTCAATGACCGAGCTGATGCATTAGTTGTTTTGGTGACTCTCTTGGTTCCTCATAAAGATTTCGAAGGAGACAAGTACACCATCAAACTGGTCTTTCGACCAAGTGCTCCTGACAATGCCAATCATTGGTAAGTGTTCAATGATGACAACCAAATCATCACCTTTTTGAAACAAAAGGACAACTTTAAACAACTTCATTTCAAAGGCAATGGACCTCTACCATGGAAATTTGCTCAGGAAACAATTTTAGATGCAGGTGAATAATTCTTGCAGCTCAAAGGGAATAAAATCCCAAAAGGACTGGTTTCTCTTGAGAAGTTATCTGATAAGCATGATAGGTTCATCAAACAACAACAAACAGATTTAAGTGCCTCCCAGGGGTTTGATCAAATAAATTTGAATATAGAGGAAAATCCAAAAATCATCAACATTGGGAAGTGTTGCACTCTTGAGGAGAAGCTCAAATTTACTGCCCTCCTTCGCCATTACATAGATGTTCTAGTGTACTCCTATGATGATGTAAAGTCACTCAGACCTAAAGAAATTTGCCATGAAATTCCTCTCGAGAGTGATTCGGTGCCTTACAAGCAGAAATCTTGGCAGTATAATCCAAAGATATTAGGTACTATTTTGTCTAAAATACAAAAATTGTTGAATGCTAGAATAATTTTCCCAATCCATCATTACACATGGATTGCAAACATAGTTTCTGTGAGAAAAAAGAATGGCAAAATTTGCCTCTGCATGGATTTTAGGAATTTGAATCAATCCTTCTTAAAGGATAATTACCCTCTGCCCATCATGGATCAAGTCCTTCAGATAGTGATTGGTTCAGAGATGTTATCAATGCTAGATGGTTTCTTAGGGTACAATCAAGTGGAAGTTGGTGAAGCAAACCAATATAAGACTACCTTCACCATGCCTTGGGGCACCTTTGCGTATTAAAGAATGCAATTTGACCTGATAAATGTTGGCACCACTTTTCATAGAGCAATGGACCTTACTTTCAAAGACAAAATGGGTAAGTTCATTGTGGTGTACCTTGATGATTTAACAGTCTTTTCCAAGCATCATCCTGATCACCTATATCATTTACAATAAGTGCTGGAACGATGTTGATTGAATGGCATTTCTCTAAATCCTAAGAAGTCAATTTTTGGGGTTATAGAAGGGAAAATTATTGGACATACTATGTCCTAGGAAGGCATAAATAAAGATTGACTCAGAAAGAGTCAAATCCATCTAGAGCTTACTCTGCCCACTAGTAATTATGTAGTTCACTCTTTCTTTGGAAAGGTGAATTTTCTATGAAGGTTCATCACTGAACTCACAGAGAAGACTCGCCACATTGTGGACATGATGAAGGGAAAGGCCACTTTTAGCTAGACTGAAGAAGGCAAATTAGCATTTCAAGACATCAAGACAGCTATTACCCATGCCCCAATTCTGGTTTGTCTAGATTACACCAAAGGCTTTATAATGTACAATTATGCTTTTCAACACACACTTTCAGTAATTCTAGTTCAATAGAACAAAGGTGTGGAATCTCCCATATCCTTCATGAGTTTTCCCCTCAAAGCTCATGAACTGAAATACTCAAACATGGAGAAGCATGCTTTTGCAGTGGTAAAGGCAGTAAAGCATTTATGCTTTTACATTCTGAATCCACATGATTTTTCCCTGGTTCTTGATGCAACGATCAAGTCCATATTAACTTAGCAGGAGTTTAGAAAAAAAAGGGGCAATTGGATTGCTAAAATCTAAGAGTTTGATCTAGTTATCAAACCAACGAAGCTAGTGCGGGGAAGGGGTCTCTGCCAATTAATTTCTAACAACATAACAGGAGAAATAGGGCACAAAGAAATAGAAGTGGGAGACACACCAATGGTTCTCTTTGTGACCACTACAGATGGGTAGTATTTGAATATCGCTCATCTCCTTACCTATGGTGAGTTTTTGGCTCACCTGTCTCATAAAGAAAAGAGGACTGTCAAGGTGAAAGCTACCAACTTTGTCATGTGGGACAATGGGATGTATAAGAGGAACCTTGATGGGGTATTCCTTTGCTATGTGGATAAAGTGTAGCAGAACAAACTTCTGGAATCCTTCCATAATTTGGCTTGTGGAGGACATTTTTCTATGCATGTAACTGCCCATAAGATTCTGTGAGCTCGATATTATTGGTGTACCCTATTTCAAGACGCATATAAATGGGTGTGTAAATGTGAACTATGTCAACAGTTCGTTAGAAGACCCAAATTGGCTGTGTTGCCTCTCAAGCCAGTAGTAATAGAAGAGCCATTTCAGTAATGGGGAATTGATTTCATTAGCACTGTAAACCCATCTTTGAGTGCTAGACATGATTATGTCCTCACAGCCACATATTACTTCACCAAGTGGGTGGAGGCTATTCTAGCCAAGCATGCCACTTTAGAAGTAGTATGCAATTTCCTCAAGGAGAACATCATTTCCAGGTTTGCGGTCCCAACCAAGATTATGACCGATAATTTTTCCTATTTTTCTTCCCATGAGATTACTCAGTTCTAATTTTATTATTGGATTACCCTCTCCCACTATTCTGACTATTTTCCACAAGTAAATGGCCAAGAAGAATCGAACAACAAGAAATTGGTCACCATCATCAAGAAACCGGTAGATGACAATAAAAGAACCTAGCATAAAGTATTATTTGATGCTTTATGGGCAGACAAAATTATGCCCAAGAGGGTGATAGGTATGTCACCTTTCCAACTTCTATATGGTCTTAATGCATAGATACCAATCACCCTAGAATTACTAGCATTGAAGTTGGCAAAGGCAGTAGAAGATTCAACTTTTGAAAATGCCATCGACAAGAGGATCATGTGCCTGAATGAACTTGATGAGTAGTGAACTGTGGTGGAGGACCGAATTGTTTCCCATCAAAGTCTGGTAAAGAGGCTCTTTGATAAAAAACCAAGGGTTCATGATTTCTAGATTGGAGATCAAGTTCTGTTATGGGACAAAAGAAGATAACTGAAGGGAATGCATGGGAAATTTGATTCCTTATGGAGAGGCCCATTTTCTATTCATCAGCTCAATGGTGAAAATAGTTTCTTATTGAAGTATCAAGATGGCATGCCCTTTTCACTGCCTCACAGTGGGCAGCATCTAAAGCACTTCAATCCTTGAAGTATCAGATGACATCAGTTGTACATATGTATATTTGTATAGTCTTTAGTTCTATTTGGTGCTTTTCATTTTCATTTCTTTTTTCACACCTTTCTTTTTGGGTAGCATGACTCCATAGCCCAATGGCATAAATGAAGGCACTAAGTTTATAGATTCTATTCCCTTCGATTGTTTTTACAATCAATGGAAGTTTCCCAACTGGAGCCAGCTGTTGTTCCCAAAATCCATCACTTGTTTTTGGGGACAACATATCAACTATTTTGGTCCTACAGGCCAAAATTCTCCCTTTCCTTTTTCAAAAATGTCCTGAGCATCCAAGTTCTTCAATTATTCAAGCATTTTCATTCAAAGGACTCAGAGGTTCAATGGGTTTAACAACTTCAATAGGCGAGCTCTCACAAAGGAACAACTTCCAAACACTTAGGCAATTTCAAGGTTGGTTCAACATCGAGGTTCAACCCAAAGGTCCATCGGCAGGCTTCAAATAAATGGAATGAACCATTGAACCCCACCTCCAAAATTTCAAAGGTTCAACAAGTTCAATAAAGTTTGAGAGACTTAGAAGAACAAAGGATTCAAAGAGCAAAGAATGAACCATTGAACCGTTGAACCTTGAACCAAAAGAGTTCAAATTTCAAAGGTTCAAAGAGTTCAACAGAAAAGAAAAGGATCCAAAAAGTTTGAAGGACCAAAAGATTCAAAGAAAGAGAATGAAACATTGAACCTTAAACCAAAACGGTTCAAAGTTCAAAGGTTCAAAGGTTCAAGGAATTTCAAAATTCTAAAGGAATCTTTGAGTGAAGGAAGGAAGCGAAAGATTCCAAAGACAAGTTTGAAGAGATGGTTCAACTAATTGAACCAAGGAGCCAATTAAACCAAGGAGCCGATTGGACTGCCCAAACCATTGAACCATTGAACTGATGCACTCTCATGGTTCAAAGGTTTGAGGTTCAATGTGGTTCAAGAGACCAAGTGACCAATGACATCCCCAAAGATGTTAAATTCAAGGTAATAAAATGCCCATTTATTTTCAAATATGGCATAGTACCTGAAGAACAAACTCAGCGACTAGCCAAAGAAGGAGCCAAAAAAGCCAGTTGAAAGGGAAGAGATAACCTGAGAGCTCAATTCACAAATAAAAGGACAAAATGTGGCAAGACAAGAGAGAAAAACAAGAGGGAGGGACCAAAAATATCTTTAGGAAAGTTATTCCAGTAGGTGGAATAGTCCACCAAGTAGACATCAGAGCACAAACACTCAAAGACGTGGCTTATTTTTCTCCATCAAGTAAAGATGAAATGGATAGTTGTGTGCACATTAGGAAGAGGACAAGGTGGCCCATACTTCAAAAGGATACATTTGAGATGAATTGACATGTCACAATTAAGGTTGATGCCCTGTTCCAGCATGGCCCCTTCACAGAACTGAAAATGCATTCAAGGCATTTAATGCAGCATGGGCCATTCCATAAAACAAAGTGCCCAAGTCTTTCTTAGAGAGATATATATTGTAATCTCTTATTTTATGCAAAGGGGATCTCTCTATTATCATAAGTGAAACATTACCTAAATTGAAAGGCATTACTGAGACTTTGAGCTTAGATTGTTAATCATATTTTGTTATTTGAATGAGAAACCAAGTGACCTTTCAAACTTTTCACTAGAATAGCTTGTGTTATTTAGGAAATTGCTCTTATGTCTGTTTACTAGAAGAATTCTTTTCCATTTAATTTAACAAGCAAAACTAGTGGAAGTAATCAGGAAGGTGTCTTGAAGCCGACTGTGGAGAGGCTATGTACTGCCACAATTGTCTTTACTATGTGTTTTCGTTTTCTGTGTATAGGATCTTGGGAATAATTTGTGCCCCCATTATCATTCATAATCTTTTACCCTTTGGTAGTTGAGCTGGATACTTTGTGATACACTTCATTCTATTGTGTTACTATGCCCTATTTTAGTGAGGGAAGCAACGAAAGACTTTGGGCTTTCATGGGTTTCTCGTGGTTACATTACTACCAAGAAGACATATGCCTGTTGACTTAATATTACTTCTGAAAGAAGAGAAGTACCTTCAGCAATTACCTAGGATTTATCCTTTGATCTGTGAACATCATCTCTAAAAAAAGAGAGATAGATGGTGTTATCCCACCCCTGAGTGTATTTTCAGCACGCGCACACACACACACACACACACACACACACACACACACACACACACACACACACACACACACACACACACACACACACACACAATAACTAGTAGGGAACCTCCCCTTGATGAGAGGAGATATTTATCCCATTTTGATGTGGTAGGCTTGCACATTTTTCTGATGAAATCTCCTTATGTTGTGGTTGAAATACCTATTTTGTCGTCAATCAGCTGGCGACAAAATATTCACCCAACACACCATATATTACCATCTCCATGAATAATAGCCCAAAAGAATGCTTCAAAAAAATTAAACCTACCTCCTATAGATCATTTATCACTCCCACATGGGTCTATAACATCTGTAATTCCAATTCATACCTTGAAGCAAGCCTTTTACGCTACTCACTAATAGGCCTAGAAACCCAAAAAACTCAATCATATAAAACTAAAGAATACAAAAGGTTTTTTCAAACAAATACCTTAAAAAAACACATGGATAGGTCCTCCATTACTTAAAAAACAATTCCAAATACATTTTTCATCTTTACATAGCTCACACAAGTCCAAACCAACTCAAACAAACTGATTACTCAAACTAGTCATGTACACCACAAACTCAGTAAAAGATCTTTGACTTCTCTAATCAAACTAGAGATAGAGTATAAAGAAAAACTAAATGTAATAAATATATGAAACTCATATAATATCACCAATCTCTCACTCACATCAAAATCTACTCATAATAGCTCAAACTAACCTCTCCAAATAGGCAACTCCAGACTACCCACAAGCTCTAAAAATGAATCATGATAAGCATGGCATCTAACACTTTTTCATACACTTTATTGATCTTAAAATCTATTCATGTTATCCTTCAACAACATTATAATATTTTCAATTACAAATATAAATAGGTCTAATGTCATATACGAGACATATAGATCATTCTATGAGACATAATTCTTTATTGTTCTTATCACTCAGACAAGTCATCTTGAAGGCACTTTCTTGCCTATGTAGGGTAATCAAAATCACATACCAATCAATGGAACATAAGTAATAGGTCTCAAAAAAATACCCCAAACCATTGGATTCATCTTTACTTACCTAGAACACTTCCCTAAGCACATATTTACTCTACCTTGATATTTGTTCATTATTTTCACCATCTATAGATTAGCGACTAGTCATCTTGATTAACTTATATAATTCACATAGTGAATATTTATTTCCAAATAAAAACTCTATTTAATTCAACAAAAGGTCTTGGCCTTCAAGCTCCAATAACTCTCATGTGTTGACTCAATCAACCCTACCTGTAGCACTAAAATCTTTAGAAACAAGCATATTTTAGTACCTTCTGCTTACTACCCTGAGACACCACTACCACCAAGATATGACTAGAATAATACTCTATATCTTCGAATATTCAAACTTGTTCAACCAATCAATTTTGGGTCTTTTCTAGCAAGATCTCTCCAATCATTCCATTATGAGTGTTTATAAAGGGTTTCTGAACAGTTTTCATTCTTAACAAATGTTCATAAAGTGTCTATCCCTCAATCCACTAAAACATACTTGTAAATGCTTCTTAGGTTAGTTTTACACCTATATAAAAAGGCTCATATCCCCATGAAAAGTGTACATGAGCCAATGGGTATCACAAACTTCTTCTCGGGCTAGGAAACCTCTATTTTGCATGCATAGAATACATCGTAACATACTAACTTGCTTTCTCTTCCTCCTAAAGGTCTAAAACTTAGTCAACACCTTTGGTCAACCATGTCATACCACAAACCATGCTTACATGAGCTATACTAACTGAAATTGGTACATGACTTCTCATAAGGACCTCATTAGCCCACCTTGTCTAATAGGCCTAGAACCACAAGACCAACTTGCCTCTTGAAGATACTTGGAAAATTATCCACTGAGCTCATAGCACCTTAGATATCTTTAATAAACTCATGTCAAATACTATAACCAAAAACCAAGAATACACAATGCATATACCTCTTACCTTATCATACAACCTAGCAAAGTCAAGCACACAGAGCATAGGATGACTTGCACTCGACTGAAGAACATATAAGAAGACTTCTCCTACTAATATCATACCAAGAACATGTCAAATGATCTCTCTCTAATATATATGTTATCTAATCATGTCTGCATATAACCAACTACTCCAACTACTCCCATTCACCACCAGGATTGAACAGAGCACTAAAATCATGCATGTTAAACCAAGAGCACTCTCATAACACTTTGTCATCAACAATTCCACTTAACATCAATGAAAACACATCACTACCACCAATCTCCCAAAAATATCCCCCTTTGTCATTGATGGCAACACCTATTTTAATTCTCTCCCCCTTTGTGAAAAATACAAAGTGGACTCATCTACCAAACAAGCTCTTCTATCTTTAATCAAGCAATTTAAGAAGTTAAACCAAGAACACAACCAAGAGCACATGCCTTTCTCTCTCATCCTTTGAAACTTAAAGCACATCAACTATTAGAAATAGATCATAAATAAAGCATATTTTTTCCCCTTATACCAAGCTCCCTTCAAGAAACAACTCAATTTATATCTCCAAAAGACCTACAAGATCCTTGGACGTGACCACTAGGAAAGCACACTAGCTCCCCCTCAGATCACTTCCACTTGGTAAACAAAAAACTCAGCACCCACTTTGCTAACCACTGAACCTAGACCTATAAGTCTGAAGGAGACCTAGACAACAATGAATCATACTCCCTTCCTTCAAAATATTTGATCAGACAACTGAATCTTCTCAAGCAAAATTGAATATCTATAACTCAGTCCTTCTCCCAAGCTACCTAGATCCTTGGACCAATCACCAATTTCATAGTAACACGGATACCCCTAGGACCTTTCTCCTATTTTAAGTATCTTGCTTAGTCTATATAATCCATCCATACCTATAGGACCTTCAATAATAGCTACCATCAACTCATACAACAATATGAGCACCATAGAACTATGCAAGCTCACATATCTTTGCACTCAAGGAGCCTTGCACACCACTAAAGGAACTTTAAGTATAGAAACATACCTAAATAATGATTATAATATACCAGCCTACTCATCTTGAAACAATAAATCAAACCTTATTTGTAATTATACCACAAAATTGCTCAATTTCTCTATTACACCTACTTAGACCTCTTGTAGCCATGTCTAGCCACTGCAAACCTCATAAATATCTATTTGTGCACTTTCAGATCATGAAATTCTATATTAGAATTAAATTACCACACCCCCATATACATGCCAAGAATTATCTTCCAACTCATCTTCCTCAGCATATTTCCTTTTGTATCCCTCTTGGCCAATTAAGCCTCCTAAAAGACTAAAACTTGAATAACATGTAATATGCGTATCTTAAAATTACTGTAAAAGTTTTTTCAGCTACCCATTTGGCTCTTTCAGCTAATTTCAATATTATAGCCTCCTAATCCAAAGATAGACCACTTTTTCAATCATGCCTTAAATGACTAGGCCTTCAAAGTAAACCCTAGTCAAAGGTCGCCCTCTGGTCAACACAAACACCTAAGCGAGATACCAGACCTGGAGACCATAAAAACACACTAACATTCCAAATGACAATCCTCCAAACCATTGGTAACCATGACTTCTTTTAGGCCACCAAACGCATGCTCATGAGAAGAGAAGCCTGTGATCACTCAAAACCTTCCACCTAGCACAAAAAAATTCATCCACATGTGAAAATTCCTATAAAATGTCTAAAACACATGTGTAGACATTATTGATCATATAATACTTTATGATACACATCCAATCTTTATATGACCCTTGAAACCAAGCATTTTGTGCATACAAGCAAGAACCTACAGCAGTCATCTTGACCAAATGATCAAAATCACACATAGACACATTATGAACACCTTAAAGATATATTTTATCCTTTTAAATAACAAAAAAAACTTCAATAATTCATTATAAAACTTATTTTTACCTTAGAACACCATATAATCAACTTTGGCACTTTTTAGGAGGTTGTCACTACCAAAAATGGTCAACTTAGACTTTTGACAATAAAATTCATATCTGAGCACATCAAATATTTAAACCACCTAGGAATGAATTTTTTCAACCTCCCTCAAGTCCTCAAACAAACTAATTCTTCCTTCTCCTTCAAACCACTACTCAACCAAGGTATCAAAAATTGATCAAAAATGCACTTTAGGACCAAAAGACCTGAACATACCTTTTGAACATCATTTTTGCTTCCATTTGTATTCTTAGGTTAACATGAACATATGAGACAATAAGTAATATATCCCATATGATCCTTAATTCATAAACTATATATCCTTTAGACACTTCAAGCCATTATGGCTACAAACTCTTCAAAAGCACTTCAAAGAAACACACAGTCATAAAATTCTACGTATACACCTACTAGCTATCAGTCATCTAATAAGTAAAATTTCCTTAAAAATTATCAACATAATATACCATAATAATCAAACTCATGATACATGACCCTAATGTCATAACCAACCTCTTAGTCCATTTATCTCTTCATGAAAGCCCTTTAAATTGACTCAAAGGATCAACCTTGCCCTCACAATTAAGATTCTTTTATGAAAACTCAGAACTTATGGCATCTTCAGATCATTGTACCTTAAACACCTCCTTGAGCTCAAGCATGTATTCCAAGCATGGATACTACTGAAGGAATCCTTGGACTTAATCCATACAACACTCACAAAGCTGAAAAGAACACGAATGAGTTTACTTACCTTGGAATCACACACCTAGGATTTGAAGAGACAAAGCACCTTGTAACCCTTAATCCTCTACCTTTCACCTCTTGAGCTAGCTCTTCCTTTCAGGGATCAAAACTGACCATACACAGATCAATAACAAGATCTGTAAAACCTTGAGAGCATAATCAAGAAATTTGAGCAACCATTCTTAATGACCAAAATTTCCACATAACTTTGCAAGTCACTCATGTCTGTCATGAACACAAACCTTCATATACAGTCACTTTCATGAATGATTTTCTTACTCAATTGAAAATATTAAGATCTATATCAGATAATGGATTAGTACTATGATGAGTTAAAATCATCATTCAATTATTAGAACATTAAAAATAGATCATTAGATGAGTTCTAATATTCTTTTGCTCAAACTTAGTTCACCATTTCAAACACAGACTGCAATAGTCAACTTTGATCCATATTTATTGAACCTGTATGGACACCTTAAATAAAACCCCACTTAGAGGATCTTCTACATAGAGTCATATTAAAATTTTCTTCTTCCTCATCTTGATTTTACTTCATCTATGATAACTATAATCTAATTTTTAAAACTGGTTTCTTTTGATAAATTTGAATTTTTAAATTTCAATGGTCATATTTTCATGCAAAAACTTATCTAATGAAATCCTTTTACTTCTATAAGTGACTTAAGAAGTCTTCACACCTAATATGACCTCTCATATCAACCTCCATACCCTCAAAGACTTGTACATATGTCATACACTCACAGAGCATACTCTTGACTTCTTTGTCAATGCAAACAAGTCATGACCTCAAGTGATATTTAAAGTTTATTCAATGGATTTTGTCAAATTCAAAAATATATAAATAAGATATCATTTTCATACCTTCATATATCAATAAGATTTAGATAGACCTCAACTAGGTCTCATACTCTAGGCTTCTAATCAAACCATTGCCTATCTCTCTTCTTTCATGTTAGCTGATCAAGAGACCATCTTTAGTCAGCTCTATCACTCAACATAGGTTTGATCTTGGAGTTATTCTCAGTATAGTTCTTATTCAATATTTCTAGTGCTAATATGTAGACTACTATGAAAACATCAACCATGATGTTCACAAACTTATCCATCTCTGCAAGCAAAATGTATAATTTCCTCATCACACCTCAAGCTAGTTAGGATCACCTGTAGGTTGTCAAGCCTCCTCAAACACTTGATCTCTAATACCAAATGATGGAACTAGATATTTATAGTGGGTGTGAATCATTATTTATCAATGCACATTAAATTTCATAAAATCATTCATCATACAACAACATGAACATGAAAGCTTATACATCCAAAGCATGAACAATAGCAAACATCATATGAACACATCATTTATGTGGGAAACCCTCTAAGGGGAAAAAACCCACTCTCAAGCATAAAAACCAATGGAATATAGTCCTATAAGGATAATAAAAGCATGAAAATTTATATCAGCTCCAACTAATCAAGGATCATCCACCCCTAAATTTAGTCCAGCTCCAACTAGACCTTTAGCTAGCTCCAACTAGTAAGGAGGCTACAACCCCATAGATGATTAAACACACACTCTACCACATTTAATATGATGTGCACCACTGATCTAATGTCTTATACACCTGATGATGACCTTTTATTGTTTTAACACCTACAAAATTGCTTCTCTTCACAAGATAGGCACACGTACCTCACTCACTCAACCAAGTCACCCTTTAAACTGTTAGGTCTAATGACTTGTTAGATCATGAACATGATAAATAAAACATAAATAATCCTCTTAAAACTTTAATGGCCCTCAATAACCCATATTTTCTACTTGACTGAGCTCTTTTATTCACTTTACTCCACATACACACTCTCTCTCACCAAATAGGCCAAATAGACCTAGTATATATACTATTGTTTCATCTAACCCATCTTGGTCAGCCAAGATACTTCACATAGTTGTATTACCATTATAAAATATCCTCATACATGTAATCAAGCCAAATAAAATACTCCATAGGTCATCCATACTTCAAAACAAGCTCAATCCTCCTTTAGATCTTGATTAGGCTTAATGCATTAGCACTTACAGGTCATTTTCCATATATGACCACCTCCATGAATAATAGCCCTCACCAATGCTTAAGACACATAAAAATTGCCTCCATTAGATAATTTATCACTCCCACATGGGTGTACAACATCTATAACTCTAATTCATACCTTGAACCAAGCCTTTTAGACTACTCACTAATAGGCCTAGAAACCTAGAAAACATAGTCATATAGAACTGAAGCATACAAAAGATTTTATAAAAAAACTACCTAAAAAAAAAAGGATAGGTCCTCCATGACTTAAAAACACACATATAAATCTATCTATCATCTTTAAAAATCTCACGCATGTCTAAACCAACTCAAACAAACTTATTACTCAAACTAGTCATGCACACCACAAACTCAATCAAAGATCTTTGGCTGCTCCAAACAAACTAGAGACAAAGTATAAAGATAAAATATATGTATTGAAGCTCTGATACTCATATAATATCACCAAGCTCTCACTCACCTCAAACTCTACTCAGAGCTCAAACTAGCCTCTCCAAATAGGCCACTCCAGACTACCTACAAGCACCAAAAACTAGTCATGATGAACATGACATCTAATAATTATATAAACACTTTATTGATCTTTTAATGCATTCATGTGATCCTCCAACCACCTTAGAATATTTCCAATTACAAACAAATAGAGGTATAATGTCATATACGAAACATATAGATCATTCTTTGCTATCCTTATTACTTAGACAAGTCATCTTGAAGACACCTTCTTGCCTATATATGGTATCAACATCACATAGAAATTAGTGAAAAATAAGGTATATGTCTTAACCAAAGACCCCAAACCATGAGATTCATCCTTACTCACCTAGAATACTTCTCTAAGCACATATTTACTCTACCTAGATATTTGTTCACTATTTTCACCATCTACAGATTAGAGACTAGTCAGCTTCATTGACATAGATAATTGACACAATGACTATTTCTAGCCAAAACAACTCTATGGACTTCAATAACAAGTCTTGGCCTTCAAGCTCCAACAACTCTCATGTGTTGACTCAGTCAACCCTGCTTGTAGCACTAAAATCTTTAGAAACAAACATATTTTTGTACCTTCTGCTTAATACCCTGACATACCACTACCACCTAGAGGTGCCTAGAAGAATCCTCTATATCTTTGAATAGTCAAACTTGGTCAACAAATCGATTCTGGGTCCTTTCTAGCAATATCTCTCTAATCACTCCATTATGAGGGTTTATAAAGGGTTTCTGACCAGTTTACATTCTTAATGAATGTTCATAAAGCTCTATCCCTCATTCCACTGCAAAATACTTGGAAAGGCTTCTTAGGACCATGTGTTGCCTCTCCCAAAAGGCTTAGATCACCATGAAAATTCTACACGAGCCAATAAATATCATAAACTTCTTCTCAGGCTAGGAAACCTCTATTTTGCATGCACATAATACATCCCAATGTATGAACTTGCTTTCTCTTCCTCCTCAAGTCCTAAAACTTGGCCAACACCTTTGACCAACCATGTCATACCACAAACCATGCTTACATGAGCTCTACTAACTGAAATCTCTTCATGACTTCTCACAAGGACCTCATTAGCCTACCTTAACAAATAAGCCTCAAACTAGCAGACCAACTTGCTTCTTGAAGATACTTGGAAACTTATCCATTGATCTCATAGCACCTTAGATATCTTCAATCCACTCATGTCAAATACTAGAACTGAAAACCAAGAATACACAATGCATATACCTCTTACCTTATCAGGCAACCTAGCAAAGTCAAGCACACAAAGCATAGGATGATTTGCACTCCACATGAAGACCATATGAGAAGACTTCTCTTGCTAGGATCATACCAAGAACATGTCAAATGCTCTCTCTCCAAGCTCCATGCTATCTACTCATGCCTCCATAGAACCAACTACTCCCACTAGCAACCAAGACTGAACTGAGCACTAATATCATGCATGTTAAACCAAGAGCACTCTCATACCACTTTGTCATCACCAATGCCACTTGACATCAATGACAACACATCACTGCCACCAATCTCCCAACAGTCTTGCTCTAGCGATCTCACCCCCTATAACCACTCTAGATGACACTCAAATTGACATTGAAGAAAACGTGAAATCAATGAACATTTCAAACATAGGATGGGATCCTTTACGTGAGGGAGATAACCTATTGTATATTGGTTTGGTGAAATATGTATGACTTCAATCCTCCACATGTAACTAGTCTCATTGCAATGGCAAATTAATTTCATGATTTATATTGTTTTGTTGATCTCACATATGATTTTATGTATTTCTTTTTGCTTTGGGTTTCCTAAGTCCTTTTGTATCCTGACTGAGTGTGTTAAACATAAGGGTGTTCTCTCATACCATCAACGTTTTTTATAAATATTTAATAATATTTTATTTTAAATAATATTACTCTATTTCATCAAAAAAAAAACCTATCACCATTTCTTGTATGCGTTTTGAATTTGTTTAAACCTAACTAAAGTTGCCAAATAATTACTCTAGAGTGTAAGTTTGATTGAGAAAACTGTTTGCCCATGTATGTAATTTCCAGTTATATAAAGATTATGTTTTAATTAGAAAGAACTCTTCAGAAAATTTATTAAAAAACAAATTAAAAATTAAAAAAAATACTCCGGCCATTTCTTGTATTCGCTTTCGATTTGTTTAACCCTAACTAAAGTTGCCGAAAATCTACTCTGAGGTGTAAGTTTGATTGAAAGAGCTGTTTTGCAATGTATGTAAATTTTATAGTGGGATAAAGATTAAAATCTAATTAAAAAGAACTCTTCAAGAAATTCAATACTGGTTTATTCATTGTGGGATTCAACCTACCAATAACAATAATAATAAAAATACCCAGAGACTTCTATGAGGAGGTTAATCCAAAGACTTCCATACAAGTGCTAGAAATCAGATGACAGTAATGGAGAAATATTGTTTGGGTAGAAGAGATTATTAATATCGGAATCCATTTCCGACTGTAAAAAATCATGCTTAGAGCATATGGAGACTAGATCCTGTGACTGCAAGTAGTGTTGTATTGTGTCGTGAAAGAATTTTTCTTCGTCCTGCTTCTCTCAAAAAGAAGCAGCCTTATCTGTAACTGTTTTCAGAGTGGAGGATGTATTGGGTGGTGGTTGTTGTTGTTCCTTTTGAGCTCTGCTTGCACAAGTATTCCAGTAGTTTTTCACATCATTTTCTGTCCGACCAAAAAATCTCTTTGCAATCAATGATTAAAAATTACGAGCATTGTTTACTCGATACCCACAAAGGAATATTAATACTGTGACACACCGATCCTTGTGAAGTTTGGAAAATTGCAAAATCAATAGAATGTTGCATGTTCAAAACTTCAACCACATTAACAACGTCCACCAAATAAGTTTGCAATGGAGCATACCACATAAAGCTGTCAGTTTATGCATTGGAATTAACAGCAAATAAATCTCAGTATTATAATCATCCTTCCTTACCTATTGCCAAGAAGACGATGAAATCTAACGATAAGTTCTTCTTCGTCCGCAGAAAAATTCCCACGCTTAATGTTGGGATGGAGATAATTAAACCAACGAAGTCTGCAGCTTTCCCCTCTGCTTTTCAGCCCTGCTCAAATGAAGTTAACACTATAATTCTATTCTGCTGTCGCTCTACACCATACAAAAAGAACCAAAGAAAATTCAAGATCAAAATTGAATCTATCTTTTACTGGGGTTTTTGAGTGGAGGATGCGTTGGACTTGGGTGGTGGTGGTTGTTCGTTTTCATCTTCTTGCACAAGTGAGTATTCCAGTAGTTTTTCAGATCATTGCAGTCTCTTCGACCAGCCAATATCTTTGCAATCAGTGACCATCTGCAGCTTAAGTCAATATTAAAAGGGCCAAGTTCTATAAACAATGCCCAGTTTTACCCACAAGACTCCACAAATGAATAATAATACTATGACATAACGAGCTTTTTGAAGGTGGGAAAATTGCCAAAACAATAGAATTTTACATGTTCAAATCTTCAATCACATTAGCAAGCTCCACCAAACAAGTTTGCAATCGATTAGACCACATAAAGTTTGGAATTTATGCATTGGAATAAACAACAAACAAATCTGTGTATTATGATCATCCTTCCTTACCTATTGCCAAGACGACGATGAAGTCTAGTAATAAGAAGTGGTTCATCTCCAGAAAATTTCCGACGCTTAATGTTGGGATGGTGATAATTAAACGAACTCACTCTGCAGCTTTTCCCTCTGCGTTTCAGACCTGCCCAAATGATTTTAACAATGTAATTCTTTTCTAATCTCGCTACACTATACAAAAAGGACCAAAGAAAAGTCAGGATATATATTTGTTGACTTGAGCCTCCAAAACAAAAACTGAAAAAACCCAAAAACTGGAAAACTCAATATGACTCAAATCGGAACTACTCTGAACTAATTTATATAACCCAAAAGCTAGAAAATAATCTTTATGACCCTAAACTTGAACTAATCATCCACGAAAAAGTGAGAGACCTGCTTTTACAGGAAGAGGAGTCCAATGGCCTTCCCCATGAGTTCTGATGTAGTCAATGAGTATGGTATCTTCTTCAAGGCTCCAAAATTTCCTGATGAAAGAATCAGTGGGGATTTGAGCCATGATAAACGTTACGGTCTAGACCAATCTCTCCCCCAACCCCCCTCCCCAAAATAAAAAATAATGTTAAAACTATTCGGACATCACCAGTTGTATAATATAGTAATATTCTTCAATGTGATGGTGGGCAGAGGCTAATATGCTAGAAACTGTTGTTAATTTCCACTTCTTGCTCCACCTCCCTCATGCACATCATGCACGCAATCTCAGTCTTCTACGCTTGCATGCATAACAGCAGTTAAATATTTGTTTATCCTTCAATCTTAGCTCAGTCCGCACTAGTTTATCTTTCAGTTTGATTTGCTTTGAAAATCTATTTATGTAACCCATGATCGCATTTTTTAATAAGGAGAAAAATCAGATTAAAGAAATTCTTTCTTGATTGCCGTAGCAATCTGTGTTTGTCTTATTCTTTATTTTCTGCAAATTTTCTTTGCTTTGGTTTTTTTTCCACAGATTGGTATCAGAGCCAGCATTGAAAATCAGAGCCAAAGAAGAGGAGCAACGAGCAGAAGCACCCAGGGAGATCGCAGCAGTTGAAAGTCTGACGCGCGGTCAAGGCCCTACGACCTGAGCGAACAAGGAGAAGGCTCGACGCCAGCTAGAAAAGAGTTGTTGGCACCAGAGTGGTGACGTAGAACAGTCCAATGCATTAAAGAAGTGACCGACGCTTATCAGAGCCAGTCCGTTGGAAGGAATCGCCCAATTGGAGGAAGCGCAGCCAACTTGGATGCACAATCTGTGCAAAGTAGATATTGAGAGAAGAGGGGGCACTAGGTTGCCACGTCTCTGCTCCAGTTCCTCTTTGTCGTATCGAACCAAAGGAATTGCGACATAAACATAAGCATCGGAAGGTAATCACCCAAAAAAAAAAATGAAAAGGGTGGAAGCAGTAGTCTAGCAAATTAGAGCACGAAAGAGAAAGACTTTGTATGGATTCCCTGGCGTCAATAAGTCTCCACAACATTCTACAAAGGTTTTGATTCAAATTTTGCAGCTTCTTGGTTTCCCTGCAGATCCTCTCACTGTCCATCCAAGGCTGGCTTGAGACATGGCAACAAACAACAGTATTTCTCAGTTCCAAATTCTCGTTTTCAATGGTAAGAATTATGATTTTTGGGCAATTAAAATGAGAACATTGTTTTGCTCACAAGATGTTTGAGATTTGGTACAAAATGGTATTGTAGAACCACAGGGTGAGGCTGCCCGTCAGGCATTAACTCGAGCACAAAAGGAAGAGCTTAAAAATAACAAGAAAAAGGATGTAAAATCTCTATTCATAATCGAACAGACAATGGATGAATCCATTTTTTCTAGAGTTGCAGCAGCAACGAGATCCAAGTCAGCATAAAAAATCTTATATACCACCTATAAAGGTAATACAAAGGTGAAAATAGCTAAATTGCAATCTCTTAGGATAAATTTTGAAAATTTGCAAATGAATGATTCAGAGCTATAGACTAGTTTATGGGTCAAGTATTGAATATAGTGAATCAAATTAGATCTAATGGAGAAACAATAATAGATCAAAATATCATACAAAAAATACTCAGGGGTTTACCCAGCAAATTTGATGCAATAGTTGTAGCTATTGAGGAAACCAAGGATTTGGAACATTTATCAGTTGATGAATTAATGGGATCTTTGTTAACACATGAATCCAGAATGAATAGGAATAACAATACTTCTTTTGAGAATGATTTCAAGTCTCAGGTATCATTTGACAGAGGAAGAGGAAGAGGCAGAGGCAGAAATGGAAGGACCAATCCAGATCAAGGTGAAAATAATAATCAAAACTACAACAATAGAGGACGTGGAAACAATCACTTTCAGCAAAATTTACAAAGGTTTGATAAATCTAACATTCAATGTTATTACTGCAAAAAATATGCACATTATGCAAGTGAATGCAGAAAGAAACAAGGAGATGTGGACAAGTAGAATGATAATTACACAAATGAATCTAGTTCTAATTCTGGAAGCTTATTTCTCACTTGTCATGTTGCTCAAGAAAATGCTAGAGATATTTGGTTTTTAGATAGTGGATGCAGTAACCATATGACAGGGAATAAAGAATTCTTTGCTAGTCTTGATGATTCTGTAAAATCTGAAGTGAAATTAGGAAATGATAACAAAGTGGATGTAATGGGTAAAGGAGTAATAAATGTTTTGGCAAAAAATGGTGAAAGAAGGTTTATTCTTGATTTTTATTTTGTACCTGGACTAAAGCACAATCTTATGAGTGTTGGATAGTTAGTACAGAAAGGTCACAGAGTATCTTTTATGGATAATGTTTGCACAATACTAGACAAATTTTCAAATGGCAGGTCGATAGGAAAAGTGGAGATGACCAAGAATTGGATGTTCCCTCTTCGAATTCAGTGCATCCAAGGAGAAGAGGAAGCCCACTTCAAAACCATGCATCTAGACCAATCATGGCTATGGCACTTAAGGTATGGACATTTACATTTTGGAGGTTTGAATTTTCTATAAAAGAAAAATATGGTGAAGGGATTACCACCAATAGAACAACGAAGAATTTCATGTGAAAGTTGCATTCTGAAAAAACAACATAGAGAGAGATTTCTAATAGGAGCCTCATATAGAGCAAAGGTAATATTGGAGCTAGTCCATAGTGATTTATGTGGACCAATGCAAATTTCATCATTTGGAGGTAGTTCTTATTTTCTAACCTTCATTGATGATTTTAGCAGAAAGACTTGGATATATTTTCTCAAAAATAAGTCTGAAGCCTTTGAAAAATTTAAATAATTCAAGGCTATCGTTGAAAATCAGAGTGGCCTTTACATCAAGGTACTTAGATCAGATAGAGGAGGTGAATATATGTCTAATGAATTTCAAGATTTTTGCAAATATCATGGCATTAAAAGGAAACTAACTACAAGGTACACATCACAGTAGAATGGTGTAGCAAAAAAAAAAGAATAGAAAAATCATGGAGATGGTTAGAAGCATGTTGAAGGCCAAACATTTGTCAAATGAATATTGGGCAGAAGCAGTAGCATGTTTAGTATATATTTTGAATAGAAACCCAACAAAGAGTGTCAGAGATCAAATTCCACAAGAATCTTGGAGTGGTAAGAAGCATAGTGTACATCATTTCAGAATTTTTAGTTGTATTCACTATTCTCTTATACAATCTAAATTGAGAAAAAAACTTGATGATAGAGGTGAGAAATACATTTTGATTGTCTACAGTGAATAATCAAAGGCTTATAAGCTGTATAACCCCATTTTAAAGAAAGTGATTATTAGCGGAGATGTGGAATTTAAGGAAGAAGAAGGATGGGATGGTAGCATTGATAAAACCATCACAATTGGAGCACCAATTCTCCAAAATGAAGAAGAATCTAAAGAACAAAATTTGCAAGGTGATCAATCCTCTCCACAAGTAAGAACAAGCACTCCAATAAGAACACCTAGGAGCTTAGCACAAGGTGAATCATCTGGCCATGCATGTCATCCTACTCCAAATTCACAAGTGATGAATCAGATCCAACTCTTGACACTTTAAGATCAAGATTTATATGTAATAAAATAAAAAACTTGAATGAGATTTATAAACAAGAAGAAGAGAAGTTAGATTTATGTTCAAATTTTGCTCTTTTCTCTCATGATCCTATGTATTATGAAGAAGCAGTTAATGAGAAACATTGGATAAAAGCAATGGATGAAGAGATGAATTCCATTGAGAGAAACCAAACATGGGATCTAATTAATCTACCTGAAGGTAAGGATTGCATAGGAGTCAAATGGGTTTATAAGACCAAATTTGATGCAGAAGGAAATGTTGAAAAGCACAAGGCAAGGTTAGTAGCAAAAGGTTTTGCACAAGAACATGGAATTGATTATAATGAAACATTTGCTCCAGTTGATAGACTTGATACTATTAGAATGGTTTTAGTAATAGCTGCATAAAATAATTGGTATGTATACCAAATAGATGTCAAATCAACTTTCTTGAATGGCTTCCTAGATGAAGTGTATGTGAAACAACCACCAGGTTATGAAGTGCATGGACATAAAGAAAAAGTCTATAGATTGAAGAAGGCCCTCTATGGTCTCAAGCAAGCACCAAGAGCATGGTATAGCAGGATTGATTCATACATGACAAACAATGGATTCAGTAGAAGCAATAGTGAGCCTACATTGTACACAAAAATCAACAAAGAAGGTCAAATTTTGATTGTGTTTGTATGTTGATGATTTGATTTTCACTAGAAATTTATTTGTTGACACATTTAAATCAGCAATGAAGAAAGAATTTGAAATGACAGATTTGGGATTAATGAAGTACTTTTTGGGCATAGAAGTTGTAAAATCAGAGAATGGAATATTTATTTGTCAAACTAAATATGCAAAGAATGTGTTAAGGAGGTTTAAGATGTTGAATTGTAAATCAACACCTACACCAGTTGCTACAAAGACTAAAATTAGCAAAGAAGACAAAGGGTCTAATTTTGATTCTACAACATTCAAAAGACTAATTGGTAGTTTGATGTATCTTACAGCTACAAGACCAGATATCATGTATGGGGTCAATTTAATCTCTAGATTCATGGAGTCACCAAAAGACTCACATTAGCAAGTTGGAAAGAGGATATTGAGATATGTGGCAAGAACAACAAAATATGGAATTTTATATTCTACAACTAATGATTTTGGTTTGATTGGTTATAATGATAGTGATTTTGTAGGTAGCATTGATGACAGGAAGAGTAATTTTGGACATGCCTTTCTTTTTGGAATAGGTTTGGTCACATGGGCATCCAAAAAGCAACCTATAGTGACTCTTTCATCAGCTGAAGCAGAGTATGTAGCAGCCACATCAGCAACATATCAAGCAACTTGGATGAGAAGAGTATTGACAGATTTATTACAAGCACAGAAGGAGTCAACACCAATCTTTTGTGACAACAAATCAGCAATTGCATTGTCAAAAAACCATGTTTTTCACAAGAGGAGCAAGCACATTGATACAATATTTTATTTTATCAGAGAGTTAGTGAAAAATGGAGAAATCCATTTGGAGTTCTGTAGATCTGAAGACCAATTCGCAGATATATTCACAAAGGCATTAGCAAAAGAGAGTTTTGATTATCTAAGACAAAATTTAGGCATTGTAAATTTTGAAGTAGTTAGTGTTAGAAATTAAGGGGGAGTGTTAGAAATTGCTGTTAATTTCCACTTCTTGCTCTGCCTCCCTCATGCACATCATCCACGTAGTCTCAGTCTTCTACGCTTGCATGCATAACAGCAGTTAAATATTTGTTTATCCTTCAATCTTAGCTCAGTCTGCACTAGTTTATCTTTCAGTTTGATTTTCTTTGAAAATCTATTTATGTAACCCATGATCGCAATTTTTAATAAGGAGAAAAATAAGATTAAAGAAAATCTTTCTTGATTGCCATAGCAATCTGTGTTTGTCTTATTCTTTATTTACTACAAATTTTCTTTGCTTTCTTTTTTTTTTCCACATAATAGTTGGTCATCAATGATGTGATTGTGGGGCTAGTGGAGCTTGGTTGATGTAATATATGAGGTTCTTTTAGAATAGAGAAAACCTACAATGTCTACTAATTTTTTAATATAGAACAATCTTCTTGCCATTTCTTGTACTGGATCTATTTAGCCTTATCAAGAGTTGAAGAATAAGTATTATAGTGTAATGATTGTAAGGGAAAATGTCCATAGGGAATGAGGGTCTAAAGGCTAATATGGTACATTTGTTAATTCAATTTAATGGGTTATTTATAATGCATGAGATAAAATGTTAATTATAATTAAAATTATTGTTAATAAAATATGGAAAGTATTCATATAATTATATGAAATGTATAGTATTTAAAAATTGAGTGATATTTATAAATTTTATTTAAAAAAAAGAATTGAGTGATATTATGTTATTTTATAAATTGAATGATTTAAGGAATTGTATAAATTATTTATATTATATTTTATAGTTTTATTTTAATGTTTATAAGTTTGTTTATCTTTTAATATTCATTTGATTGTTATTTTATTGTTATTTTTTTAAATTATGGATATTTAATTTTAATTATGAATTCGAATTTGAGGTCTATTTACTCATCATTTAAAAGATTTTATATTTTTTCACAAATATTTTTTCAAATTTAATATAGTCAATTAATTAAATTAATATAATTTATTATTAATCAATAAAATTTTTGAGGAAAAATTAATATAATTATTATATAAAAAAATTAAGATAAAATTATTAAAATTGATAGCATTAGATTTTTTAAATAAATAAATTTAAATAATCTATACGAAGATGAGGCATGACAAATTTTGGAGTTTTTTTAATTGTCATCATTTTTCTTGGGTGCAAATTGCAATGGATGACTTTTTTGAACAATCTAAGTATATATTGTTGTCAAATAATTAAATGCCTCTGCTCAAAGATGCCTTTCTTTACAATTCTATCATGACACCATCCATCCTTTGTAGTCCCAAACTTTTTTATTTACATCCCTCAGTCATTTGTTAAGATTAAGGTTTATTATGGAAAAGAGTCAATATTTGTCATTCATTAAAGCTTCAATGATTTTATATTTAGTAATAGACACCCACAATATTTACAATATAAAATATTCTTCCCTTCTCACAGAGTATTTATGATTGAAAGTGGTAAATCAACATTCTATTTTTTGCATTGTATTTTTATTAAGAGATTTGATTCGCTCTTATCTTTTCTATCAATGATTATTAAGTTAAATGGTTAATAGGATTTTTTTATTTGTTAATTATATTTAAAGAAGAGGATTTCAAATTATTTAGAGTGCCATCTTCGAGCTGATATTTGTGTACTTTATGTGGTATTTATTTTATTAAGGATTACATTTGGGGTGCTACTATATACGTCTAGGCATTATACTACCTAAATTCCATTCTGTGGGCCTACTAACACTGTTAGGCACTTGTGGCTCTATAATAAAAATTAATTAACTTCGATTTAGATTCTTAGATTTATAATGTTTACAAACCATTTTGTTTCTAGCACTTCAGTTGATAAAACATTTTTCTTGGTGACAAAGCAATGCTCCATATAATATACACATAGACATAACATACTATCTTAGAGGAAATTCATTTATTTACCTATAAAAATTAAATGCAACATTTTTCCCTAATTCTACAGTTGATACTCAACTTTCTACTTTTAAAAATGTCATGGTTATTTTAAATATTTTTATACAAATATAAGTGTTGGTAAACAAGGTGGCTCTAGAGGTGGTCCATCTTCAAACCTTGTTGATCATTGCGGTAATGTGTCTTGCATGGTTTCTCATGTGTCTCACTCTTCTCCTCCAAGGGATGGAAACCCATGCAGAATTCAAAGAAGAAATTTCTCTCGGTACCACTCTCACAACGATTCTGATTGATCGTAATCATGATGAAATTCACCTCCTCTAGCACAACATGGTGACTAGTCTCGTTCATCAGTGCAACATGGTGACTAACCTCCTCTTCCTCACCCCAAGAAGTTTTTGCATCTTTCTCTAGGACTCTCACCCATAACACCATTCTAGATGGCACATAAATTGATATTGAAAAAATTGTAAATTTAGGGAATAATGCAAACACAGGGTGGGATCCCTTACTTGGGTGAAATGACTTCTTTGATGTTGGATGGTAAAATTTGAATGAATTTTATCCTCTCCCTATAACTTGTCTATTTACAATAGCAACTTAATTTCATGATTTGTATTATTCTTTTGATCTAGCAAATAATTTTATGAACCATTTTTTACTTTTGGTTTCCTAAGCCCATAAAAACCAAAAACAAACATCTAAAGCCATCATTTATTGTAAGACCTTTGGACTTGTTTATCCCTAACTAGTGTTTCCAAATAATTACTTAAGTGTAATGACTAAAAGAATTGTTCATCTAATAAAGATAGGAAGATCTGTAGTACACTTCCTTCTTTCAAGAATAGAAAAATTATAGACTACACACTACCACTCAAGATTCTTTTGGCTCATAGTTGGTCCATTTCAAAGGTTCCAAATGATATATCTATATACGCTAAATTATTCCAAAAAGCGTTGAGAGTTTTTAAATAAACATGAGCATTTGATCATTCATGCATGTGCTTATGAACAGGTTGCTAGACTTATATTACAATGTATTGAGGATTTAGGTCCAACAATGGATATCATAATTTTTGGCTTCAAAACTATCCAAAATTGATGTTGGAATAATGTCACTTCAATAACTATCATCTATCATGAAAATTAATCATATATCTACATTTTTTCAATATCACATGTGTATGGGTGGGGTTAGAGAAACATACAAGGAAAAAAATCTTGGTCATATTTTGGATGCTCTCTAGCTTAATGTCATGAATGGTTTAGGTTGACTGAACCCATGCCTTAAGAATGCTTTCAAAATGAATGTGACTCACAAAATATCCTATTAAGTAAAACTACTCTAACCATTGATAAGCATTATTAAAGTCAGGCATGCAAAAAATCACATTAGGTTGGGAATCATTATCTCATGGTACACTTTTGGGATAAACTAATTTTCTTTCATGAGATGTAGTGCCATGATTTAGAGTTCCACCCTCATCTGTCATGGCTTCCAAAGTTTGAAGGGAGGGTAAGGGGTTCATTATATTGTTAGGTGTGAAGTCACTATTCATAGTCGTTATTCATAAATAAATATTCATGGTGATGTGGCATGGTGGTGATGTGAATGATTAGTGATATGGATAATTGGTGATGTGGTAGGGCCCATGAAGG
The DNA here is from genome assembly GCA_037957365.1 of Torreya grandis. Classification (NCBI taxonomy): domain Eukaryota; kingdom Viridiplantae; phylum Streptophyta; class Pinopsida; order Cupressales; family Taxaceae; genus Torreya; species Torreya grandis. The sequence continues at coordinate 533,436 of JARHVA010004966.1, read as the reverse complement.
ATCCTTTTGTGTGACTAGGTTGATTTGATGGGAGTTGGGTGTAACACTCTACCAAGACACATGGGTTTGTCCTTAGTAGTCACATGTGGATTGTCACATGTTGTAAAAGACAAAAGGGTTAGTGTGGGGAAAATTTATAGATGTGTCCAAGATTCCCATGTGTGGAGATACTCTAAAGGTGATTGTAATACCTTTTGGACTCATGTGGTCACATAGATAATGAAGATAATAAGATTACTATTAAGTGATTGGCCTCATATGTGTGAGTGGGGTGCAGATTTTGGAGCCACATGGAGGTGGCACATGTTCTTATGTAAATTAAATATTATTTGAGGACTTTCAAACATGAAGACAACACCATAACTATGGAGATCACATGACACCCATTTTTGGTGCATTTTTTGTTTTCAATATTGCATTTTCTCTCCCCTTTTTCTTTTGTGTTGTAAATGCATAAATATGCATGAGCTCTCTTTGTAAATCATCTTATTAGAATATTAATACAATATTGAGCTTTCATTCTTGAAGGTTGGATACTGAAGGCATTATTATTCTTGGTTCATAACTTGAATGTTTTAGGTGTAAGCATTGAGTGCTTGTCTATAAGAACTGAAGGATTTATTGGAGGAGCTATTGTAGGAGAGAGTTGATGTGATTAATATGGAGTCTAAACCTACCATTTTTAATGTGATTTTTTCCCTTGTTTTTAAGGGTTTTTAAAGTAATCTATATGTAATGTTTCTTATTTTTTGTCTATGTTTTTTAGCTTGTTTTATTCTACTTTACTTACTTATATTGTAGGAGGTTTTATTCCTAACATCTAGTATTAGATCCATGGTGAAAAACTCCATATGTGAGCGCTTTTTGTTGTTGAAAATTTTTTTACAAGTGGAATTTACTATGATAGGAGGAGAGACTAAGTTGGAGATTAAAAAATAAAAATAAAAGTTTTATTGCTAGGTTTCTCCATATGGAGATATGGAGGATATCTTGGTGAACATCCTATTCTCTTCATTTTGTTGCGGAGAAGCATGTAGATGAGTGGAGGAGAAGCTCAAAAATCTTTGTCAGATGGGTCAGTAGCCTATATAGTATTCTTTTTAAATTTGAAGCAACTTTAAAGTTTGAGGAGAAAGTTGATCTACTTTGGAGGAGGTTGAGGACAAGGCATGACATTTTGTGGTTCTTGGTAAAAAATACAATGAGTGAATGATGTGTTATCTTAATGACAACATGTTATTAGTTGAGATGTTGCATAAGAATAAAAATCCATGAAAAGAAAGTAGGTACAGAGAAACCTGAAGCTATCCATATTTTGAAGTAGTTGAGGATGTGGAAGATGAAGATGCAAATGAATAAGTAAAACCAAGTTTTATCATAAGGATAAGGCTATGTGTTTGGACATATAGTAGAATAGTGATGAATTTTAGATGATTATTTAAGGTTCAAAAACCTGATAGGTACATTCGTGCACTAGGTAGTATAATAAATTTCCTAGAGCTAGGATTGGTTCACTTGTGTCATGTATGGCACAATTGATAGCTGAAGGCTACATGAAAAAGAATAACTTAGACCTAGTGTTCTTAGAAGGAGAAGGTCAGTGTTGTCCATATAATACAGGGTGTTAGAGTATTGTACATATGGTTGTGGTGTTGCCTAGGTAGATCGATGCATGGAGTAACATTGTGGGAACATGAGTTGGTTTTTTAGAAACATTTAACTAGAGAAAGATGTAATTTGGATGTGGGATTAGAAACTAAGTAGGTATAGTGATACATGGATTAGTACGATGACCTCTCAGGAGTTTTGATTCATCCAGTGAACTTTTTTCATGTTGATAGCTTCAAATGCTATGTGGAGAAATCTAGTTTTGACTTCTATGAGATCTTCTCTCATCACTACTATCAAGAATGCTACATGCACTAATTATTATTCAAGGACTTAGAGCAGCATGATTCCTACATGGTGATCTCTCTTAAGGATAGAAAGATAGATAGATGATGTAAAAATTTATTGGTTTATATATTAAATAAATCACTATACACATTTCCAATAAAACGTACTGAAGGAGTACATGATATTTAGTACTTTCATAGAGATACAAATTATTTAGTAGAGGTTGTTGTTATGTGATGATGACAAGTTAGACACAAGTCCCAACATGATCACTATTATGATTGCTCAAGTGACAAGAATGCAATGAAGATGGTATGAGCAGAAAACCAAGGATGGAGATGCATAAGGATGAGAGAGAAATGAAATACCCCACTTCTTAAATTATTAAGTTATCTTCCCATAAGCATCCTATAAAATAGGAGAAGGCATGTTGTGTTTTTTGTATTCGATTCATTAGGATTAGGAAGCCTCGCAATGCCATGGTGAGTACTAAATTTGATAATCGCAAGCAGTGAGAGTTACGAGTGATTCATGGAAGAATCCTGATAGCAGGATTGGTCTATGTGTGGAGAAGTGAAGAGTTACTTCAGGGGCTGAAATCTACTATAGAGAAGTAGATGTTGACAAAGACAATCATGGTAGAGAAGTTTTAGTAGTGAAACAAACCTTCTGCTAGGTTTGTGTTAGAGCAGTAGTGGGCATAGATGGACAACTAGTTTCAGAATACTCAGGTGTGGTAAAATCTTGTGTATATTAACTTCAAGTGGGAGTATGTAAGTTTTGAAGTCACTATTCACATTTATTATTCACAAATCACTATTCATGACCACTATTCATGGTGATGTGGCATGCTAGTGATGTGGATGGATAGCGATGTAGCTGATTGGTGATCTACTACATCCCATGGAGGGTTATTTGGTGTGATCAAGTTAATGTGATGGGAGTGGGGCATAGCACTCCACCAAGGCACATGGGATTGTCGTTGGTAGACACATGCAGATTGTCATATGGTTTAAAAGATAAAAGGGTCGGTGTAGGGTGCATTTCTAGATGTGTCCAAGATTCCCATGTGTGAAGATAATCCAAAAGGTGATTACAACACCTTTTGGACTCATGTGTTCAGATTGAGAATGAAGACAAGATCACTATGTAGTGATTGGCCTCACATGTGTGAGTGGGGTGCATGTTTTGGAGCCACATGGAGGTGGCACATGTTCTTATCTAAATTGAAGATTCTTTGAAGAATTTTTCACATGAAGACAACACCACCACTATGGAGATCACATCACACCCAAGTGTGGTGCATTTTTTTGTGTCACTATTGCACTCTCTCTCTCCCCTCTTTCTTCTATGTTGTAAATGCATAAATATGCACTATCTCTCTTTGTAATTCATCCTGTTAGAGGATCCATACAAGCTTGATCTTCTATGCTTGAAGGTTGGATCCTTGAGGCATTGTTATGATTGGTTTACAACCCGAATGCTTCAGGTGTAAGCATTGAGTGCTTTTTTGTAAGTACTGAAGGAGTTGTTGGAGGAGTTATTGTAGAAGAGAGTTGTAGTGATTAATATGAAGTTTGAACTTGCTATTTTACCCATGGTTTCTTTCTCTTGCTTCTTTGAAAGGATTTTCTATGTAATCTATGTGTAATGTGTCTTCTTTCTTGTCTATGTTTATGTAGCTTATTTTAATCTAATTTAATTACTTGCAATGTAGGAGCTTTTATTCCTAACATATATAGCTAAATCCTGCAAAAAGGGTAAACCTACTACATGCCTATAAATGTTAATATCTTGTAGGTGCCTTAAAAGACCCATATCATGAAATTTTTAAAGTAAATAGATATATTTTTTAATTTTAATAAATAATTTACTTTTAATCTATAATAGATTATATTCTGGAAATTATTTTTATTCATTTATTATTTGGTAGATAGAAATTAAAACATTATTTGTTATAAAATTAATTTTTTAATAAATCTGGAACCTAAAAATGGCCATAACCGATCATTTATAAACCAAAAAGATTTTTAAAAAAATGTGTGAACTTTAATCATTTAGTTTACCAAGTGTAGAATTCCAACATTATCCACTCCTTCGTCATTACTAATTTTTCCATCATCCAATATTAATTACCATTATTCATCATTAATACTAACCTAACATACCTTTTACATCATTTTTTTAATCACTTCAACCTTACATCTTCGTCCCATTATGCCTAATCCTAATTAATCATCTAATCAACACCCTATTTGACACTAATGGAATCCTCTTATAAATTCTTACCCATTGATCAAGAGCCTCCATAGCTCAATCCTAACCATCGATCCCTTCCATGCGGCTTTATAAATTGAGTCACATCCACACAATTCCAAGAAGAGTAAAGTCCAAGAATACAATAGTGCCATCACTTTACAAGAAAGTCATCCATAGCTATGTGTTGTCCAAATCTATAGCTAGAAAAAGCAATCACACATCAAGATCAAGCAATCAATTCAATTGAGCAAATATTCTCCAATAAGGAAGAGATCTTTAAAGACAAAACAAGGTATGATTAAAAGCTTTCATGATATTATCTATTTTAAAGTATTTACTTCCAAATTTATTGGAAAAAGCCATGTATATCTGAACATTGTTATTTTAAATTAACATGTGTGTTAAAATATATTTTATCATATTTACTAAGTATATCAAATAAATAATAATTAATGTATGAATAATATATATTTAAAAATTAATGTATTAAAAAATCAGTGTGATTAAAATAATATAACATCATATAATGAATTATTATTTACTACTAAACAATCAAAATTATGTAATTATATATAAATTGTACACTTACTTTTCAATTAACTATATATAACTATTATTTATTTTCCTATCTCCAAATATCCCATATATTATCGAAGGAACGTATCAATACTCCTTTTTAATTATAAAAACACATAAGACATTTTATTAACTTCTTTAGAGAATATTGAAAATAGGTGTCATTAAAAATGGGTGTCCTCCACCACCTTCTGGGACTGTGACACGTACATAAAAGTCACACTTGATGATTTATACACGTTTGTAACGCAACAAATATTGACTACCCAAGTGAATCGTGATCATACGTACATGGTAGGTACGGAAATTAGAAAAAACAAATTATGAACCTATTTAACGCAATCATTCCTCTGCAGTAGATTAGATATTCGTTACGTTTTGAAGGATGCCTAAGATTTAAAATCTATGAATCCCTTCCATTAACAGTATGAATGACTACTTTACAGCAAGATAATGCTCCATTAAAGACAAAGAGGACTGTCACTACGTACACATTGAAATTATTGTCACTTGTAATGAATTGCTTAGAACTAACGTTCAAACTATATAACGATGCCCATTTGAATGGCACCTAAGACTGAATACATTTGTGGTAGTCTTTATTCTCTTCTTTTTATGCTTAATTTTTTGTTTTGTTTTGAAGGTGATGTTTCAAGCCAAAAACAGACGCTGAGACACTCGAAGCCCTTGCAGCAATTGTACCTTTATAAATCGTAGACCTGCGTACAGGGGGAAGATTTTAAGGAGGATGTTGTCATTGAAAAATGACATGTGGGCCAATTATTATGGGAATGATTAAAAAAATATGTCATCTTCTAGTCAAAATATGCACAGCATGGCTTTCAGCAGTCAGTGTTCCGGTTTTGTTATGCATAGTGTTTAGGTCCAACAGCGTGACATTTATAACACACATTTTTTCAACAAAATTTGGGATGGTTTGTAAGGGAGGGATTCAAAGTCCTCCATACAGCATTAGCAATAAAAGTGCATTATTATGTGTCTGTAAATTATTGGTTCATAATAAGTTTTGTCTTTGTATTATATATATTTTATTTTATTTATTATTGCCATTCGTTCTGTTGACTCATATGTTAATAATGTCCGAATATAAATTTGAGAAGTGATTTTTAAATGCATATGTACATTATATATATAAAAACAGAAAATTCATCATAAAAAAGTTAATTGTAAATATAACAAAGAAATTAATTTAAATGTTTAAAATATATTCCAATAACTTATTTGATAAGTAGTGGAGAATTTTTTCTCCTTCTTATGAGGTCTTTGCATTGTTCACATGTTTTTTGAAATAATATTTAATTATTGAAATCCAATAATATTATGTCATGATTTTGGTGGTTGTGGTTTGAGCATAACAGTGATGCGATGAAAAATATTAGCAGAATTTTTTCAATAAACTTTCAATATTGCAGAAGTCAATACATCAAGTTAATCTATTTTTTTTCCTGCACAATACTTCCATTGAAAATCCTATCATAAATAATCTTTAATTTAAACCTCAAGTCTTTTCAACATTGAGTCCATTATGACACTCACTTCTTTCGATGCTCCAAACCTCCATTAACCCTTAGATCAAAGTATCCTTCTTCCTTTTTCTTGTAGGTCTTCTTGTAGTATTATTGTTTCATCTTAATCAACTGAAAGTAAGAAAGCCCCTTTTTATAGAAATATCCTTAACCAAATTTTGACATAAAAATCTTGCTTGGATTTAGCTTGCTTGGCTCGATCACAATATCATATTCCATAATATTGTGATCCAACCAACACCTTTTCACTATATCTCTCATTGCATAATGGATTCCATTATACTTGGGTATATCATAATGGCTTTGATTCCATTATGAGAGAATAAGTGTGAAATTATTTTCACATCCTTCATCTAAGATTAAACTTATTTTTATTAAAAGCTTATCTTATTGTCTTATATGTCATTTATTCTATTTAAAGACACCATTCAATTTTTATTCAACATTGTAATAATGTTGGGAATATTGTTTAATGATAAGTATGGATACCAGTGATGATGTTTACTTTTAAGTTGTTAAGTTTTTTATGTATATATGTCGATCGTGTTTATATATATATATATATATATATATATATATATATATATATATATATATATATATATATATATATATAGAGAGAGAGAGAGAGAGAGAGAGAGAGAGAGAATTAATTGATAATTAATATGGATATTAGTGATGATGTTTACTTTTATTCTAATTGAAATTTTAGTGTATCTATGTGGATTATACTCATAGCACTGATGTACTCTATTTATAAAATCTCTATACATATACATAAATACATATGTACTCACACAATCACTTTTTCATTCATATGGATTATTATTTTTATTTATTTCGATTAGATGTTATTCATGTCCTTATGGATGTAACTATAAGTAGGGGATGGATCAAAATAGCTACTTTCAAGCTTACATTAATAGCATCACCATGGGGGAAATCACTAAACACATGACATTGTTGACCCAAGATTTTTCACACTAGGAGGAAATATTGGATTTTGAAGGCAAACTTAGATTTGGGCTAAGTATGCACTTACATAGGAGTGAGGCACACATGAAAAACAAAGTATGATGAAAAGGACCTTGTAATGGATAGAAAACATGTACTCACTAAGGTGCATGTGAAAAACACTAATACAAAGGAGCTCTGTAAAATCTAGATAGATGAAGGTCGTAAAGGCATCCTAAGATATAAGGGAAGATGCTCTCATAGGTGCACATGGTTAAATCTATGGAATTTTATAGAATTTTGTAGAAGATTTATATATGTTTACAAGTTTTAAGGACGAGGTGGTAAAGACTATCTATGTAGATCCCATTGGTCGAGATATTTAGTAGTTAATAAGTGAATTCCTTAGTGAGATGTATTATGATTTAGTTACTTGGAGAAAGAAGAGTATATAATGTATTTTGAGACATATTGATGATGATTCCTTATTTTGTTATAACCAATGAGGTTTATACATGTAATTATGTTGTACATAACAAAATATATGAGTTTTGTTCAATATTTTGATGAATATTTTCTTATGGATGTGTTATTATTGATTGTTTGTGTTTATTTTTGTATTTTGGGGTTTGAATACATTTATATGTTAGGATTAGATAAAATTATTACTGCATAATATTGGTATTTTACTATCTTCCATTGTTGTGGAGGCTTAGTGATCTATTTTTTGTCTTAGGTTAATACATGAGCTTCTTTCTTAAAAGATATTCTAGTGTGTGGAGTAGTCTATCTATTTAAGTTTGCTAAGCTAACACAAGGCAATTAGATGACTAAAAAATGAGTTCAACATTTTGGTTGAATTTTAGTCTAGATGGTTAGGATACTTGGCTCTCATGAGCTATTGTGGATCCCACATATCAAACTCAAGGATATGGAAGGATACATTTAAATGGGAACAAAGGAAGTAGATGAACTAGAAATCACTTCAAAGGAACATATTTCAAGTGTGGTTCAATGATGTAGTACTAATGAAACCCTAAGTTCCATATCAGTGTGAGATGTAGTGTGAGGCACTAGACCAAAGATTTTACTCATCTCTTAAATAACATCTTTGTGAAGGAAAAATATCGTAAAGGCTCTGGAATGATAAGACTTTCATTGCATGAGGATAAGTTTATCATATGCCAAAGGAGTGTAACCAAAATTTAGGAATCACAATGAATATAGAAACACAATGTGGGATAGGGATGTAACCTAAGATAATGTCAATTCCATAGATGTAAAGAGTACATTCTAGGCCATAGATATTAAATTTAATAACTACCTTGATGTCCTTATAGACACTATCCAAGTGGAAGAGAAGGAGATGATTCAATATATCCAAGGAGAGGTGCAAACTACAAGAGAAATAAAGGCCAAGATCAAAGAAGTTTAAAGGAAGGGTCCCAACCCTAACAAGATGTTGGATATCTCCAAGATATAATCATTATTTAAGAATGAAGTATTATTTCCTTTATAAAATAATTTTATAAAGCATATTACAGGGGAACCCCCTAAGTAAATAAGATAGTAGACAAAAGAGATACACATTATTACAAAGAATACATCAAACGATCAAGAGTTAACTATTAATGCTAATATCAAATATTTTTATCAACCAACATCCTAGTTGATAGTAGAACATAGGTAAAAATAATCACTAAGGATGTCTAGGGGAAAATAGGGAGTCTCAAGTTGTAGTTTTCAAAAAATGTGTTTTTTATAGCTAACAAAACTCACACGAGACCAATTGAGTCATGTGTGAATAAATATTATAAATTATGGGAATGAAGTTCATAGTTGAATTTGAGATTATAATTTTAATATTTTTTAATTAAGGAGACTTAAATAATTTAAAATTAGGGCTAGTCTAGATTATGTAAAATATAATAATTATACCTTAATCATTATTTCAAAATGGAAACCTTAATAATGAACTTAGATTATTTTTAATTGAAAATTTATTATAGAATAGATGTACTTAGATAATTATGATATCTTATTTATCATTATATTTACTAATATTTTTGAAAATGCTTTGTGTTTTATCAGTAACTACTCATATTAGGAAAGAAGAGCTAAAACCTTGCTTCGACACTCTTATTAAAACTAACACCCCATACACATGTACCCGTAGATGTTTCTTACATTTGAATTAGCCTTTGGCCCTTTTTTTTACCCTTTTTTCATTTTTTCCTTTGAAATCCTAGTCCCACTTTTGATCAAAATATGACATTTGAAAAATCGGTTATTATGTTGCATTAGAAATCTCCAACCACTCACCATTGAGTGATTGATCATTATTGACATTTTAATACTATGAGGAGGGCTTAAACCACGTGTAGTTATCCTACTTAGGTGTGTGTGCACAACATTATGATCAATATTCAATGAAATTTAATGTTTATATTTTAACATTTGTCACCAAATAACTTTTTACCTATATGTGTATTCAAACATGACTCTATGAGTGATATTTTCAAGGTTTTTTCATATTTTTATGCATTTTTGATAATGTATAGTCAAAGAACAATATTATGTGCCACTAGGCATGTTGAGAAGTGTTTTCATTGATTTCAAGATTCATGTCATTTGATGTCAATGTTGATTTCATTGATGTCAAGGTGCATCTGGTGAAGATGCATGGTGAGTGATCTATGAGGCATGAGTTTATGCACCTGATGTGAAAAGAAAGTCATGTGACAAGAGAGAAATTAAAGGCAACCTATTGTATCTTTTTTGAGAGAGAATTTGAAGGAAACCTAATGATTATTATGAGGTTGATGTCAATGTTCAGACCAAGGTAACCATGTTTGATTACTAGTCATTAAGTGCAAGGTGTCTTGAGAAGCCTAGTCATATCATGAGCATGTGCATGATTAACATGAAGAGGTGTGTATAGAGACATGATACTATTTTAGGAGCATGAGAGGAATGTGAACAAGGAATAATAGCATCAATAAGTGCTTCAAGTTTAGTTTTCAAGTTTTAAGATATTGAAGAAGCCTAGTCATGATAGTGGTCATTACATGAAGAGACCTTGTGAGAAGCTATGACGTTGGTGACCTAGTGATGTGGATGCATAGATGCATAATAACTTGTATGATATTATTGGATAATTAATATGAGGCATTGGATCACTCATGAGAGTCTTAGGGTGAGCCTATAGAGGTAGGACCTATAGACCTAGTATGGAACTAGACCACCTCACGACCCTACCTATCCTAATGAGGTGTCATGAGAAGTTGTCAAGTCATATGAAGGATGTAAATAAGTTTTTGAGAATGTGAGAGTTTGTACATAAGTTTTTGAGATCTTTTAAAATGGTTAGAAGGTTAGTTTCAAGACCTATTGTGACTTGTAGGTCAAGGCCTAGAGAGTAAATAGAGAAGGCATGGCCAAATGAGGTATGAGTTTTAGATTTCAAGATAAGTATAGAAAAATGAGAATCGTCAGAGGCATGTCATGTGTTTTAAAATATTTTAGCCAATTTTTAGGTCAAAGTTTGAAGGTTAAGGAAAGAAAAAATATTTTTAGGTCTCTCGAGTGCACATAATGGAGGGTTCTCAACTCGAGAAGGTTTTTCGAGTGTTCATTGCCACATGCAACCTCTACATGGGAACTTGAGATATTGATGAGATATGGCTAAGGGTCCTATATAATATATAGGCATTAATTTTATAAATGAGGGGCAATCTTTAATTACTAATCATCAACACTGAAAATAGTGTTAACCCTCTCTAAAACCCTAATATTCACTTAATGTAAAAAATAATGTTCTACAGTGCTCATTATGGTTTGGTATGGATAGTTAAGTGATTAGATCATGTAGCTAACTCTCTCAGGTACCTCTATGTGTGATTGGTTTGTCATGTGAGTGAGTGGACCCTATAGGAAAGTCCTTATTTCTTAGAGATTGGTTGCAACAGTCAAAGTTGACCAATTCAAAGTTACCAAATGGATTAGGATTAAATATTGAGACTTGTATTTGATGTCCATGGTGGTTTTTGAGTAGGTTCTAACCTTCATTTTTGTTAAACCTATCATAGAAATTAACCTATCACTAAAAGAACTAGTGGTGCAGACAATGAGAAAACCAAGCAGAAATGAGAAGTTGATTAGGGATGTGCTTGTTAGGTGAATATTTTGTTGACCAGCTAACTGGTGAGAAAAATAGTTCCTATCACCACAGCATAGGGAGATTGGTTATCTAGGTGTGCAGTTTTACTACATCAACAAGGGACAAATCTCTCCTCTCATCAAGGGGAGGTTCCCTATTAAATATACGAAGGCTATATACTATATATATATATATAAGAAGAAAGTAAGACATAGGGGTCGGATAAGCCATCCATCTCTCTTTTTTCAGAGATGATGTTAACAAACAGAGGAGAAATCTTAGGTGATTGGTGAAGGTACTTATCTTCTTTCAGAAGTAACATTCAGCCAAGAGCCAGATCCCTTCCTAGATAGTATAAATCCTAGTGAAGTGATAGAAGGCACTTCTCTTCTTTTAGAAGTGCTTGTTCTTGCAAACAACATGAATCTTTCTAGTAACAAGTGACTAGTAACAGAGTACAAAGTGACCAGCAATCTAAGGGGTAGCACAAAGTCTCCACCTTGATTGCCCAAGAGTGAGGTACGAAGAACAATGGAGGCACAAAGTTGTCCCAAGGTCCTTTACATAGAAATAGAAAATAAACACACACTAAAGACAACCGTGATAGCACAAAGCCTAAAAGTAGTTGGCTTCAGGACACCTTCCTGATTACTTCCACTAGTTATGTTTGTTAGATCAAATAAACAAGAATTCTTCTATGAAATAGACATAAGAACAATTTCCTAAAGTAGCACAAGCTATAACAACACAAAGTCTACAAGTAGCTTGCTTTCTCATTCAATCAAAGAAATATGAACAACAATCTGAGCTCAAAGTCTCAGTAATGCCTTTCAATTTGGTCAAAAAATTTCTTCTATATTCGGAAGATCTCTCTTACAAAAAAAGAGAGATTACAATATATAACACTCCAAGAAAGACTTGGGCACTTGTTTTCATGAAAAAGGCCCATGCTGAATTGAATGCCTTCAATGCGCCTTCAGTTCTGTCTAGAGGGACCATGCTAGGAATAGTGCATTACCATAACTATGGCATATCCATTTCTCTAATTTGTCTCTTCTTAGTATGGACTGTCTGGTCCTTTTCTTGATGTCTGTGTAGTTGTCTAATTTGCCATTACTTCATGGAAGAAAAATAGGCTTCCGTCCTTGATTTGGTGCTCTTAGAAGTCTACTTGATCCATTGTTTCACCTACTAGAAATAACTCTTTTGAATATATTTTTGGTCCTTTGGTCTCACTCCTCTCTTCACTGCTTAAGCGCTTCTTTACTCTCTATTTGAACCATCGCTTTAATTGAACTTGCCTTTGGAATCGTCCATGTTGCTTCTTTGTCCTTTCTAGCCCTTCTTGTCTAAGTCTTTGGGGGGTCCTTTCTACATCTTTGACAAGTGGCAAGTTCTGTTGTTATGAAACTCATTAGAAACTTATGAAAAATGGGATCCATGACACGTCTTGCCCGAGCAACTTCAAAATGGGAATGTAGATGCAAACACTTGTCACGTTATGTTGAGTCATAACAAGACACATGACGTATTATGCTTAACATATAGAAGCTTTAGAAACCTTTTGAGGGTCCTATGGAAGATGACACGTTGTGGCTTCTGCTCTACTTTATAATGGACATGTGGTAGCTTCCGCTGCACTTGGTCTTTTTCCATCGAGAATTTTTTCGTGGGCTTTTCTCTTTAGTCAGGCTTTTCCTTCGCTTTCTTTGGGCTCTCTTCCCGGGTGAATTCCTTCAAACAAAATGTCTGAAAGATTTTTACCTTAGTCATTTTCCCACGGAAAACACATTGAAAAGAATTCTAATGGCTCCTTTACTTAATAATTTCCTTTGGACAAAAAGTCTGAAGGAAATGTCCCCTGTCAGCGTTTGAACAAATCTGAAGGAATTCTATCTTTTCGATCAGTCACTTTATTGGTTCAATCACTTTATTGGGTCAATCGCTTTCTTGCTCCTTGGTTGAACCATCCGTTGAACCACCTGTTTGCTGCTTCTTTCCTTGACTGAGGCCGCCTTTGAACCTTTGAACCCATGAGCCATTTAACTTTTAACACTTTTGGTTCAAGGTTCAATCGGTTCATTGGTTCATCCTTTGTCTGTCACTTGTTCTTTCTAAGCTCTTTGATCTTCATCGCACTAGTTGCATCTTTGAACCTATGAACTCATTGAACCTTTTGGTTCAAGGTTCAACAGTTCAATCAGTTCATTCTTTTTATTTAGCTAAGTCCTTTTGATCTTTTTGAACCAAACGCGTTGAACCATTTGGTTGTTGAACCTTTTGAACCATTGAACCCATTGAACCTTTGAACCAAAGTGGTTCAATGGTTCAACGGTTCAATGGTTCAAGCCTTCTTCTCTTTGATAAGTGTTTTGAAGCCATTGAACCTAGAAGCGGTTGACCTTGTTGAACCTTGACAAATGTGCTTAACTCTTGCTGATGAGGTTGAACCCTTGAACCTTTTTGGTTCAAGGTTCAACAGTTCAATGGTTCAATGGTGCTTAGAAGCTTGTTGATTGAATTCTTTTGATTGAACCAAGGTATCGAGCCAATCCTAGTAATGACTAAGTGTTGGAAACCTGTTCTTTTGATTGAACTCGCCTGCAGAAGCCTTTGAACCTATTGAACCCTTAATTGAAAAAGCTTGGAAAATGATGAAACTAAATGCTCAGAACAAAAATTTGAAAAAGGGAGAGATGATTTTGGTTCAATGAACCAAAATAGTTCATAGCTTGTCCCAAAAATGTCACTCATTTTTGGGGACAACAGCTGGCTCTAGTTGGGGAACTTCCTTCAGTTGAAAACTTTGGAACATCTAAGGGGAGTAGAAACTAGAATCTCTAGTGCCTTGAAGAATGCCATTGGGCTATGGATTCATGCTACCCAAAAAGAAAGGCTCTAAAAAATGAAAATGAACAACACACAACAAAAATAAAGGCTATACAAATATACATATGTATAGGTGAACTTATCTGATACTTCAAGAATTGAAGTGATTCAGATGCTGCCCATTGTGAGATAATAAAAATGGTGTTCTATCCTGATAAACCAGTAGGAAACCATTTTGTCCTCATAATCGGTGATGGGTGAATGGAACTCTCCACCTGGAAACCAATTTTCTACATCTTCCTCTTGGCTCTTTCTTCTTCTTGCCCGATCGTAGGATGTGGTCTTCAATCTAACTTTGGAGTATAGCAGTATGGTCCACCACCATAGCTTGATGTTCTGCTGGTCCAGTCCATCACATGCTTTGATTGTTAGCACCAAACTCCTAACAAACCATCAGCTCAGCATCTCCTTTAGTGTGAAGGAGTTTGGTATCTTCATCCTGGGTAGTCTTCAATCTGAGCAACATAGATTCTCATCCACCTGTGTTGTTGGTGTTGTTAAACTACAACTTGTATGAAAGAAAAATATCTCCTTGAGGAGATATCAACACAATTTTGGCTCCAGCATTAGTGGAAGAATTGCTACCATCAGATTCCAAGATCCAAGCATCATTAGAAGTTGATCTTCTATCATATTTCTCTTCATTGGAGATGGAAAATCCTTCTTGATTTGTACTGCACCCTACCAATTCTTTTGATGTCTTGTTTGGATCAAATCCTAGATTGCCAGCTACAACACTTTCATCAGCTGAGACATGAGCATCCTCTATGGTCAAGAAGTAATTACCCCTGCCTGAAGGCTCAAGTAGAATTTAACACAATTTGGGTGACCACAATTTGGGTGACATTTGGGTGACCACAATTTTTGCCTCAGACAGGTCCACACTTAGTTCTCCACCAATGTTTAACTGCTCAGGATTGGCTTGCAGGAATTCAAATTCAGTCATTTGAATTTTGGATTTTTTGACATCATCACTTATGTCAGATGACTGAAATAGACTTAGAAGAGGGGATGGGAGTTCATCTTTTTGGTTTTTGGGAGGGGGAGGACTGGTCTATGAATTTGAAGTAGAAGGTGCAAAAATGTTTATTGTACTTACCTTTTTGGCAATCATTGGGTCCTTTGACTGGAAAGGAAGAGGGGTTCTCTGTATAGCAATTGAAATTGTTGGTTGGGGTCATTCATCTATCTTTTCTTTGTCAGTCTGATAGGCTAACTGATTCTTGGACCGAGTGAATACTGCATATGATCCTTCGACTACTTCATCTTCACTTCTAGGTTCATCCTGGTAATTTAGGAAACCAATGTGGGAGTCGCTAGTTGATTCTTCTTGATCCTCCATGAAGAGATTAGCGTCATTTTCTTACTCAAACTCAAGTTGGAAAGAGAAAATGTGTTCTATTTTTAGATATCCAACTGCTAAATTGGTTGGAGGTGCTTCAAGGGAATGGTTCATCTGTGGGGGAGGAAGATGATTTGGCTTTCCTTGATTCCTGGTAGCATTGCCTTGATATGCCTAATTTTGAAATGTCCCCATTGGCATATCTCGATTAGGGGGATCAAACATACCTTGGGCCATTTGCCTTTTCAAGGCTAACAGTTCATTTGCCAGCTTTTGCACCATTTGATCAATGGTGGTTGAAGGTAGATACTCAGAAGATGAAGAGGATTTACCTCTTTTAATATCTCTCCTTATCTTTCATGCCAAGATAAGGTCATCTTCTAGCTTAGTAACCAAGTCTTGAGCAGCCTCAAGGTCTATGTGTCTAGCCTGTCTCAATAGAAAACTCACTTCAGGCAGTTGTGAGTTGATGAAGAAACACTTGAGATTCTGAGGTGTTAGCTAGGCAATCATGGGAATCATGTGCCTCAGCTTGTCAAACCTGGCAATGAAGTCCCTCATAGATTCATGGGGCTCCTTCTTCATCTGTGTGAGCTGGGCTAGCAAGGCATGTGCATCTTCTACACGCTTGAACCTTGCTTCAAATTTGGCTTTGAGTGTGTCCCAATCAATCACTGATCAAGCCCGCAGATGGTAGAACCACTCTTCAATAGCACCTTGTAGAGTCTCCACAAAAAGCCTGGCTGCCACATCTTTAAATTCCACCCCTATCACACCACAGGCTATGTTGAAGGCTGCAATGTGTTCATCAGGGTGAACTCTCCCATCTCCAAAGAATTTGGGGAAGTTCTTTCTTGAGCTGCATGGAAGTTCATGCAGAGGTGGAGTCAAGTTGAGTGGGCCAAATGAGTTACCCTAGGGGCCTTGAAATGCCATGATTTAATTATGAAAAATAGGGATAACAAATATGGGTAGAGTGGCCAGATTGTAGAACAAAAATGGAAAAGAACTGGCCCTACTTTAGCTTGAGGCTTGAGGCTTCAAACTGTGCACTCTTTCCCAGTAGCTCTAGTTTTACAAACCAGATAATTTAACGGAGATGGAGGAAGATGGTAAGGCTATAATGATAATGGGTAAGACATGGAATAGAGTTGCCATAATATGTAATGGATAAGGGTATAGTAATAATGGGTAAGACACAGGTGATGTTGCAATCTGAAACTTGAGGTTCCAAATTACACAAAATTACTGTGTCCCTAACAGAGTACCCAAAAATTGTTGGGTGAATATTTTGTTGACAATCTAACTAGTGAGCAAAATAGTTCCTATCACCACAGCATAGGGAGATTGGTCATCCAAGTGTGTAGTTTTACTGCATCAACAGGGGACAAATCTCTCCTCTCATCAAGGGGAGGTTCCCTATTAAATATACGGAGGCTATATACTATATATATAAGTAGAAAGTAAGACACAGGGGTCAGATAAGCCATCTATCTCTCTTTTTTTTGAGATGATGTTAACAAACAGAGGAGAAATCATGGGTGATTGGTGAAGGTACTTCTCTTCTTTCAGAAGTAACATTCAGCCAAGAGCCAGATCCCTTCCTAGATAGTAGAAATCTTGGTGAAGTGATAGAAGGCACTTCTCTTCTTTCAGAAGTGCTTGTTCTTGCAAACAACAGGAATCTTTCTAGTAACAAGTGACTGGTAACAGAGTACAGAGTGACCAGCAATCTAAGGTGTAGCATAAAGTCTCCACCTTGATTGCCCAAGAGTGAGGTATGATGAACAATGGCGGCACAAAGTCATCTCAAGGTCCTTTACATAGAAATAGAAAATAAACACACACTAAAGACAACCTTGATAGGACAAAGTCTAAAAGTGGTTGGCTTCAAGACACCTTTCTGATTACTTCCACTACTTCTATTTGTTAGATAAAATAAACAACAATGCTTCTAGGAAACAAACATAAGAACAATTTCCTAAAGTAGCACAAACTATAACAGCACAAAGTCTACAAGTAACTTGCTTTCACATTCAATCAAAGAAATATGAACAACAATATGAGCTCAAAGTCTCAGTAATGCCTTTCAATTTGGGTAGAGTTTTGCTTCTGTATTCGGAAGATCTCTCTTGTAACAAATGACATATTATAATATATAGCACTCCAAGAAAGACTTGGGTGCTTGTTTTCATGAAAAAGGCCCATGCTGAATTGAATGCCTTCAATGCACCTTCAGTTCTATCTAGAGGGACCATGCTAGGAATAGTGCATTACCATAACTATGGTGTGTCCATTCCTCTAATATGTCTCTTCTTAGTATGGACTGTCTGGTCCTTTTCCTGATGTCTACGCAGTTGTCCAATTAGCCATTACTTCATGGAAGAAAAATAGGCTTGCATCCTTGATTTGGTGTGCTTAGAAGTCTACTTGATCCATTGTTTCACCTACTAGAAATAACTCTTTTGAAGATATTTCTGGTCCTTTTGTCTCACTCATCTCTTCACTTCTTAAGCGCTTCTTTGCTCTCTGATTGAACCATCGCTTTAATTGAACTTGCCTTTGGAATCATTCATGTTGCTTCTTTGTCCTTTCTATCCCTTCTTGTCTAAGTCTTTGGGGGGTCCTTTCTGCATCTTTGATAAGTGGCAAGTTCTGCTATTATGAAACTCATTATAAACTTATGAAAAATGGGATCCATGACACGTCTTGCCTGAGTAACTTCAAAAGGGGAACACGGATGCAAACACTTTTCACGTTCCGCTGAGTCATAACAGGACACGTGACATATTCCACTTAACTTATAGAAGCTTTAGAAACCTTTTGAGGTTCTTATGGAAGATGACACATGGTGGCTTCTGCTTTTCTTTATAATGGACATGTGGCAGCTTCCACTGCACTTGGTCTTTTTCCATCGAGTGTTTTTCCATGGGCTTTTCTCTTCAGTCGGGATTTTCCTTTGCTTTCTTCAGGCTCTCTTCCTAGGTGAATTCCTTCAGACAAAATGTCTGAAGGATTTTTACCTTAGTCATTTTCCTGTGGAAAACACTTCCAAAAAAATTCTAATGGCTCCTTTACTTAATAATTTCCTTCAGACAAAAAGTCTAAAGGAAATGTTCCCTGTCAACCTTTGAACAAATCTTAAGGAATTCTATCATTTTTTGTCATTCGCTTTATTGGTTCAATCACTTTATTGAGTCAATCGCTTTCCCGCTCCTTGGTTGAACCATCCGTTGAACCACCTGTTTGCTACTTCTTTCCTTGACTGAGGCCGCCTTTGAACCCATGAACCATTAAACTTTGAACTCTTTCGGTTCAAGGTTCAATTAGTTCATTGGTTCATCCTTTGTCTGTCACTTGTTCTTTCTAATCTTTTTGATCTTCAGCGCACTGGTTGCACCTTTGAACCTGTGAACTCGTTGAACCTTTTGGTTCAAGGTTCAATGATTCAATTGGTTAATTCTTTTTATTTGGCTAAGTCCTTTTGATCTTTTTGAACCAAATGCATTGAACCATTTAGTCGTTGAACCTATTGAACCATTGAACCCATTGAACCTTTGAACCAAAGTGGTTCAATGGTTTAACAGTTCAATTGTTCAAGCCTTCTTCTCTTTGATAAGTGTTTTGAAGCCGTTGAAGCTAGAAGCGGTTGAACTTGTTGAAACTTGACAAATGTGCTTAACTCTTGCTGATGAGGTTGAACCTTGAACCCATTTAACCCTTGAACCTTTTTGGTTCAAGGTTCAGTGGTTCAATGATTCAATGGTGCTTAGAAGCTTGCTGACTGAATTCTTTTGATTGAACTAAGGTATCGAGCCAATCCTAGGAATGACTAAGTGTTGGAAACTTGTTATTTTGATTGAACTCACCTGCAAAAGCCTTTGAACTTGTTGAACCCTTAACTTAAAAGCCTTGGAAAATGTGGAAATTGAATGCTCAAAACAAATTTTGAAAAAGGGATAGATGATTTTGGTCCGATGAACCAAAATAGTTCATAGGTTGTCCCAGAAGACTTGTATTTGATGTCCATGGTGGTTTTTGAGTAGGTTCTAACCTTCATTTGTGTTAAACCTATCATGTAGATTAACCTATCACTAAAAGAACTAGTGGTGCAGACAATGAGAAAACCAAGCAGAAATGAGAAGTTGATTATGGATGTGCTAACATGGACTAGGGATAAATCCAAGTGCATGGAGAGTTAGTTAAATACTTTTAATAAATTATAATGTTGGATATATGTTTTTAAGGTTATTCGATATGATGAAAATGTTGCTCATAAGTTGACCTTTCTAATGACAATGAGACAATCAAGGTGTAAGTTTATGAGATTAGTTTATAAGACCAATATTGTCTTTTAATCATGGTATCATTATATTTTATATTGGTATAATGATATCATAAGATAATCAAAATTCATTGTAAGTCTCTTAAATTGTCTACACATGTATTGAATGCCATTATCACCATGACTGTGTTTTAAGGTAAACTGACATATTTGGGTAAGCAAGTTGTGGTGATGAGTTGGAGGCTCTTTTCCTTGAGATGAAGCATCCAATGAATATGATGTTGTGTTTTAGTAAATTAGTGTCCTATACATGATTTTTATAAGCTTGAAAGTTAGTGAAAATGATTGAAATGTTAAAGCCAAAATTGGTTGACTAGTTCAAGTTTGACTGTGTATACTAAGGATACAAGATTGGTCTACAAGACCAATATTTGGCATCATAACTTGTGATATTTGTAATTGAGAATGATATAGATATGATAAATAGACTCTTAAAGGTTTAAAAGGTCATAGAAATTATTATTTTAGGTATTGAATATCAAGTTTCTATGACTGTGGTTTGATGTTAGCTGGCAGTTCTGAGTGGGCTACTTGCAGAGAAGGGTTGGAGTACTTTTGCCCTGATTTGTGAAGTAAAAAACATATGGTGATGACCCTAAGGTCATGTAGCTTATATATATATATATATATATATATATATATATATATATATATATATATATATATATATATATATATATATATATATATATATATATATATATATATATATATATATGATTTTTTCCCATGATTATTTGACAAATTTATGTTTTCACTTCTGCTATTCCAATATATATATATATATATATATATGAATTCCATGATTATTTGACAAATTTATGTTTTCACTTCTGCTATTCCAAATGAACTTTTTGAGTATACACAGGCCTAATAGGAACAATACTAATGGTGTGCTTCAAGTAGTGGTTTGAGATCAAAAGTGGCATGGACCAAATATGAGCCTATCTAGAGTCTATTTGAATGGAATATGATGTGGTACTACTATGTCAAATTTTTGAAGGTGTTCCAAGGAAGATAAAGTGTAAGGTGTCCTAAAACAGACCTAATGGGATTAGGACTCTATGAAACCTAAAGATGAGATGAGGCCTAATTGAGATATGTCAAACCCAAAGGGACTTAAATAAAATTTAATTCATGTATATGATATGTTGTAATATCCATTTCATGGCTGACCTAAAAAGGGTAAAGGTGTTTGGCTGACTAAGAAGGATATGAAAAAGTGACTTGTATAAATACCAGATAGTTCTAGGGCAATGCAACATGTAGATATATATATGGATTTGACATACATTCAGAGTGAAAATTAACCTTTTTCATCTCAAAAAAAAATGTAACATTTTTTTCTAATTCTATAGTGAATACTTAGCTTTCTACTTATAACAAGGTCAAGTTTACTTCAAATATGTTTAAGAAAATATAAGTGCAGGAAAATAAGGTGGTTCTAGAGGTGGCCCATCTTCAATCTTATGGATCATTTTAGTAATGTGCCCTGAATATTTTCCCATATGCCTCCTTCTTCTCCTCCAAGGGATGTAACCTAGTGGGAAGGTCGCAAAAAAAGTGGCTCTCACTATCACTCCCACATCTACTATGATTGGTTTTTTATCACATTGAAATTCATATCATCTAGCACAACATGGTGACTGGGCTCCTCTATCAATGCAATGTGGTGATTGGGCTCCTCCTCCTCACCACAATAAATCTTCACATCTTGCTCTAGAGATCTCACCCCCCTAGAACCACTCTAGATGACACTCAAACTATCACTAAACAAAACGTCAAATCAATGGCAAACATAGGATGGGATACTTTACTTGAGGGAGATAACCTATTGGATATTGGTTGGTGAAATATGGATGACTTTAATCCTCCACCTATAACTGGTCTCATTGCAATGGCAAATTAATTCCATGATTTATATTGTTTCGTTGATTTCATAGATCATTTTATGTATTTTTTTTTGTTTTTGGTTTCCTAGGCCCTTTTGTATCCTGACCGAGTATGTTAAACTTAAAGGTGTTCTCTCATACCACCCACGTTTTTTAATAAATAGTTAATAATATTTTATTTTAAATAATATTACTCTATTTCATCAAAAAAAAATCCTCTCACCATTTCTTATATGCGCTTTGAATTTGTTTAGCCCTAACTAAAATTGCCAAATAATTACTCTACAGTGTAAGCTTGATTGAGAAAACTGTTTTGCAATGTATGTAATTTCCACTGAAATAAAGATTAATTTTTAATTAGAAAGAACTCTTAAGAATTTTTTCTCGCCATTTCTTGTATGCGATTTGGATTTATTATGCCCTAACTAAGTTGCCGAACAATTACTCTGAAGTGTCCGCTTGATTGAAAGAGCTGTTTTGCCATGTAAGTAAATTTTCTAGTGGGATAAAGTTTAAATTATAATTAAGTACTCTCCAAGAAATTCAATACTGGTTTATTCATGGTGAAATTCAACCTACCAATAACAATAATAATAAAAATACCCAGAGACTTCTATGAGGAGGTTAATCCAAAGATTTCCACACAAGTGATAGAAATCAAATGACAGTAATGGAGAAATATTGTTTGGGTAGAAGAGATTATTAATATCGGAATCCATTTCCGACTGTAAAAAATCATGCTGAGAACATATGGAGACTAGATCCTGTGACTGCAAGTAGTGTTGTATTGTGTCATGAAAGAATTTTTCTTCGTCCTGCTTGTCTCTAAAACAAGCAGCCTTATTTGTAACTGTACCGTTCCAATAGCAGTCTTTAACGGTTTTTTGAGTGGAGAATGTAATGGGTGGTGGTTGTTGTTGTTCCTTTTGAGCTCTGCTTGCACAAGTAAGTATTCCAATAGTTTTTCACATCATTCTCTGTCCGACCAAACAATCTGTTTGCGATCAATGATTATAAATTACGAGCATTGTTTAATCGATACCCACAAAGGAATAATAATACTGTGACACACCGATCCTTATGAAGTTTGGAAACTTGCAAAATCAATAGAATGTTACATGTTCAAAACTTCAACCACATTCACAACATCCACCAAATAAGTTTGCAATGGAGCATACAACATAAAGTTGGCAGTTTATGCATTGGAATTAACAGGAAATAAATGTCAGTATTATCATCATCCTTCCTTACATATTGCCAAGAAGACGATGAAGTCTAACGATAAGTTCTTCTTCATCCGAAGAAAAAATCCCACGCTTAATGTTGGTATGGAGATAATTAAACCAACGAAGTCTGCAGCTTTCCCCTCTGCTTTTCAGCCCTGCTCAAATGAAGTTCACACTATAATTCTATTCTGCTGTCGCTATACACCATATAAAAAGAACCAAAGAAAATTCAAGATCAAAATTTATTCTATCTTGTACTGGGGTTTTTGAGTGGAGGATGCTTTGGACATGGGTGGTGGTGGTTGTTCGTTTTCATCTTCTTGCACAAGTGAGTATTCCAGTAGGTTTTCAGATCATTGCAGTCTCTTCGACCAGGCAATATCTTTGCAATCAGTGACCATCTGCAGCTTAAGTCAATATTAAAATGGCTAAGTATTATAAACAATGCCAAGTTTTACCCACAAGACTCCACAAAGGAATAATAATACTATGACACAACGAGCTTTTTGAAGGTGGGAAATTTGCCAAAACAATAGAATTTTACATGTTCAAAACTTCAATCACATTAGCAAGATCCACCAAACAAGTTTGCAATGGATTAGACCACATAAAGTTTGCAATTTATGCATTGGAATAAACAACAAACAAATCTGTGTATTATAATCATCCTTCCTTACCTATTGCCAAGACGACGATGAAGTCTAGTAATAAGAAGTGGTTCATCTCCAGAAAATTTCCGACGCTTAATGTTGGGATGGTAATAATTAAACGAACTCACTCTGCAGCTTTTCCCTCTGCGTATCAGACCTGCCCAAATGAATTTAACACTGTAATTATACTCTAATCTCGCTACACTATTGCAAAAAAACCTAAGAAAATCCAGGATGTATATTTGTTGACTTAAGCCCCCAAAACAAAAACTTAAAAAACCCAAAATCTGGAAAACTCAATATGACTCAAATCGGAACTAGTCTGAACTAATTTATATAACCCAAAAGCTAGAAAATAATCTTTATGACCCTAAACTTGAACTAATCATCCAAGAAAAAGTGAGAGACCTGCTTTTACAGGAAGAGGGGTCCAATGGCCTTCCCCATGAGTTCTGATGTAGTCCATGAGTATGGTATCTTCTTCACGGCTCCAAAATTTCCTGATGAAAGAATCACCGGGGATTTGAGCAATGATAAACGTTACGGTCTAGACCAACCTCTCCCCCCACCCCCCCAAAATAAAAAATAATGTTAATAACTATTTGGACATCACCAGTTACATAATATAGTAATATTCTTCAATGTGAAGGTGGGCAGAGGCTACTAGTTGGTCATGAATGTTCAATGTGATAGTTGGCAGAGGCTAATAGTTGGTCATCAATGATGTGATTGTGGGCCAGTGGAGTTTGGTTGATGTAATATATTAAGTTTCTTTTCGAACAGATAACACCTACAATGTTTATTAATTTTTTAATATAGAACAATCTTCTTGCCATTTCTTGTACTGGATCTATTTAGCCCTGTCAAGAGTTGAAGAATAAGTATTATAGTGAAATGACTGTAAGGGAAGATGTCAATAGGGAAGGAGGGTCTAATAGTTAATATGGTACATTTGTTAATTTAAAGAGTTCAATGGCTGATATCGTAAATCAATTTAGTGGGTTATTTACAATTCATGAGATAAGATGTTAATTATAATTAAAATTATTGTTAATAAAATATGGAAAGTATTTATATAATTATATGAAATGTATAGTATTCAAAAATTGAGTGATATTTATAAATATTATTTTAAAAAAAAGAGTTGAGTGATATTATGTTATTTTATAAATTGAATGATTTAAAGAATTGTATAAATTTTAAGTATTATATTTTATAGTTTTATTTTAATGCTTATAAATTTGTTTATCTTTTGATATTCATTTGATTGTTATTTTTTAAAAAAATTATGTATATTTATTTTTAAATTTGAATTAAAATTTGAGGTCTGTTTACTCATTATTTTAAAGATTTTATATTTTTTCACAAATATTTTTTCAAATTTAATACACTGAATTAATTAAATTGAAATAATTTATTACTAATCAATAAAAATTTTAATAATAAAATAATAAAATTATTAATAATTATTATATAAAAAAATAAGAGAAAATTATTAAAATTGATATCATTAGATTTTTTAAATATATATATTTAAATAATCTGTACGAAGATGAGGCATGACAAATTTTAGAGTTTTGTTTTTATTGTCATTGTTTTTCTTGGGTGCAAAGTGCAATGGATGACTTTGTTGAACAATCTGAGTACAGAGAGTTGTCAAATAATTAAATGCCTCTGCTCAAAGATGCCTTTCTGTACCGTTCTCTCCTGAGACCATCCGTCCTTTGCAGTCCCAAACTTTTTTATTTACATCCCTCAGTCATTTGTTAAGATTAACCTTTACTATGCAAAAGAGTCAGTATTTGTCATTCATTGAAGTTTCAATGATTTTCTTTTCGGTAATAGACACCCACAATGTTTATGTTCTCAATATAAAATCTTCTTCACTTGTAAAAGAGCATTTGTGATTGAAAGTGGTATATCAACATTCTCTTTTTTGTATTATATTTTTATTAAGAGATTTAATTGGATTTCATCTTGCCTATCAATGATTAATAAGTTAAATGGTTAATAGGATTTTTTTTTTTTATCAATTATTCATATTTAAAGTAGAAGATTTCAAATTATTTAGAGTGCCATCTTCGAGCCAATATTTGTGTATTTTGTGTGGTAGTTATTTTATTAAGGATTACATTTGGGGTGTTACTTTATGCATCTAGGCATTCTACTACCTAAATTTCATTCTGTGGGCCTACTGACATTGTTAGGCACTTGTGGCTCTATAATAAAAATCAAATAACTTGGACTTAGATTCTTAGATCTATGATTTTTACAAACCATTTCTATTGCATCCCTTCAGTTGACAAAACATTCTTCTTGGTGATAGAGCAATGCTCCTTGTAAGATAAACATAGATATAACATACTTTCTTAGTGGAAATTCACTTATTTACCTAGAAAAATTAAATGCAACTTTTTTTTCTAATTCTATAATTGATACTCAACTTTCTACTTATAAAAATGTCATGTTTATTTTAATTATGTTTATACAAATACAAGTGTAGGTAAACAAGATGACTCTAGAGGTGTTCCATCTTCAAACCTTATTGAACATTATGGTAATGTGTCTTACATGGTTTCCCTCGTGTCTCGCTCTCCTCCTCCAAGGGATGGAACCTCGTGGAGAATTCAAAGAAGAAGTTTCTCTCGGTGCTGCTCTCACAACCATTCTGATTGATCTTCATCACGATGAAATTCACCTCATCCAACATAACATGGTGACTAGTCTCCATCGGCATAACTTGGTGACTGACCTCCTCTTTCTCACCCCAATAATTTTTTGCATCTTGCTCTATGACTCTCGCCCCTAACATCGCTCTAGATGGCACATAAATCGATATTGAAAAAAAATGTAATTTTAGTAAACAAAGCAAACACAGGGTGGGATCCCTTACTTGAATGAGATGACTTCTTTGGTGTTGGTGGGATAATTTGAATGAATTTGAACCTCTCCCTATAACTAGTCTATTTGCAATAGTAGCGTAATTTTATGATGTGTATTATTTTATTGATCTAACGAATAATTTTATGAACCATTTTTTACTTTTGGTTTCCTAAGCCCTTAAAAGGCAAAAAACAAATGAACAAACAAACAACTAAAGCCATCATTTCTTGTAATACCTTTGGATTTGTTTAGCCCTAACTAGAGTTGATAAATAATTAATTAAGTGTAATGATTGAAAGAGTTGTTCATCCGATAAAGATAGGAAGAGCCATAGTTCACTTCCTTCTTCCAAGAATAGAAAAATTTTAGACTACACACTACCACTCAAGATTTTTTTAGCTCATAGGTTATCCCATTCAAAGGTTCCAAATGATATATCTTTATGCACTAAGTTAATCCAAAAAGCATTTAGATTTTTTAAATGAGCAGGAGCATTTGGTCATTCATGCATGTACTTATAAACATGTTTGTTAGACTTATATTAAAATGTAACGAGGATTTGGGGCCAATAGTGGATGTCTTCATTTTTGGAATTGGAACTATCTAAAATTGATGTTGTAAAAATGTCACTTCAAGAGTAATCATCTATCATGAAAACTAATTATATAGGTACGTTTTTTATTATCACACATGTATGGGTGGGGTCAGAGAAACATAGAAGGAAAAAACTCCTGGTCATATTTTAGATGCTCTCTAGATTAATGTCATGAATGGTTCAGGTAGACTAAACCCATGCCTTAAGAATGCTTTCAAAATGGATGTGACTCACAAAATATCCAATTAAGTAAAACTACTCTAACCATTGGCAAGCATTATTAAAGTTAGACATGCAAAAAATCACATTAGGGTGAGAATTGTTACCTCATGGTATACTTTTGGAATAAAATTATTTACTTTCTTGAGAGGCAGTGCCATGATTCATAGATCCTCCTTCATCTACTATGGTTTCCAAAGTTAGAAGGGAGGGTAAGGGATCATTATATTGTTAGGTGTGAAGTCACTATTCATAATCACTATTCATGGTGATGTGGCATGGCGGTGATGTGAATGGTTAGTGATGTGGTTGATTGGTGATGTGATACGACTAGTGAAGGGTCCTTTGGTGTGATCAAGTTGATGTGATGGGAGTGAGGCATAACACTCCACCATGGCACATTGGTTTGTCCTTGGTAGTCACATGTGGGTTGTCTCACGGTGTAAAAGACAAAAGGGTTGGTGTGGGGCACATTTCTAGATGTGTCCAAGATTCCCATCTTTTTAGATAGTCCAAAGGTGATTGCAACACCTTTTGGACTCATGTTCTCACATGGAAAATGAAGATAAGAAGATCACTATTGAGTGATTAGCCTCACATGTGTGAATGGGGTACAGGTATTGGAGCCACATGGAGGTGGCACATGTTCTTGTGTAAAGTTAAATTCTTTGAAGACTTTTTCACATGAAG
Organism: Torreya grandis; assembly: GCA_037957365.1. Lineage (NCBI taxonomy): Eukaryota > Viridiplantae > Streptophyta > Pinopsida > Cupressales > Taxaceae > Torreya > Torreya grandis. The sequence continues at coordinate 505,314 of JARHVA010004966.1, read as the reverse complement.
CCAACACCACCACTAAGGATACCATATGACACCCAAGTGTGGTGCATATTTTAGTTTCACTATAGCATTTTCTCTCCCCTCTTTATTTTATGTTGTAAATGCATAAATATACATGACCTCTCTTTGTAAATCATCCTATTAGAATATCCATACAATCTTGAGCTTGCATGCTTGGAGGATGGATACCTAAGGCATTGTTATGCTTAGTTCACAAGCTAAATGTTTCAGGTTTAAGCATTGAGTGCTTGTTTATAAGCACTGAAGGAGTTGTTGGAGGAGCTATTGTTGGAGAGAGTTGTTTTGATTAATATGAAGTTTAAAGATGCCATTTTAAATGTGGTTTTTTTTCCTTACTTTTTTGTAAGGTTTTTTTATGTAATCAATGTGTAATATGTCTTCTTTCTTGTCTATGTTTTATACCTTGTTTTATTCCACTTTACTTACTTGTATTGTAGGAGGTTTTATTCCTAACATTTAGTATCATAGCCATGGTGAAAAACTCCATGTGTGAGTCCTTTTTATTATTGGATATTTTGTACAAGTGGAAGTCACTATTACAGGAGGAAAGACTAAATTAGAGATTAAAATTTTAAAAAAAAAAATTATTGGCATGTTTCTCCATGTAGAGCTATAGAAGATATCTTGGTGAAGATATTGTTCTCTTCATGTGGTTGAGGAGAAGCCTATATATGAGTGGAGGAGAAGTTAAAAAAGTTTTTCCAGAAGGGCCACCAGCCTACACAATATTCCTATTGAAAATGAAGCAATTTTAAAGCTTGAGGAGAAAGTTGGTCTCCTTTGGAGAAGGTTGAGGGAAAGGCATGACTTTTTTTTGGTTCTTGGTAAAAAATATAAGGGGTGTATGATGTGTTATCCTAATGACCACATGTTGTTAGCTGAGATGTTACAGAACAAGAAAAATCCATGCAAAAAAGGAGGTATAGAGAAACCTAAAGCTATACCTATTTTAAAGTAGTTGAGGATGTGGAAGATGAAGATGCAAATGAATAAGTGAGACCTAGTTTTCTCGAAAGGATAAGGTTATGTGTTTGGACTTATGTTAGACAAGTGACTAATTTTGGATGCTTTTTTTAAGTTCAAAAACTTGATAGGTGCATTAGTGCACTAGGTAGTGCAATAAATTCCCTGGAGCTAGAATTGGTCACTTGTGTCATGTTTGGCACAAATGGTAGCTAAAGGCTACATGTAGAATAACAACTTAGACCTAGTATTCCTAGAAGGAAAAGGTAAGTATTGGCCATATAACTCAGGGTGATGGAGTGTTGTCAATATGATTGTAGTGTTGGCTAGGTAGATTAAGATGCATTTTGGGGGCACATGAGTTGGTGTGTTGGTAACATTTCGCTAGAGAAAAATTTGTTTTAGATGCAACATCAAAAACTCAGTAGGTACAATGATGCACCAACTACTGTGATGACTTTCCAAGAGTTTTGATTGGTCCAGTGAACTTATTCTATGTTGATAGCTTCAAAATCTATGTGGAGAAATCTAGTTTTGACTTCTATGAGATCTTATCTCCTCACTACTATCAAGAGTGCTACATGTTCTATTTGTTGTTCAAGGAGTTAGACCAGTGTGATTCTTACATGGTGATCTCTCTTAGGTAGAGAAAGATAGATAGATGAGGTAAAAATCTATTGGTTTGTATATTAAATAAATCACTATACAATTTTCCAATAAATGTGTTGATAGAGTACAAGATATTCAATATCTTCATAGAGATCCAAAGTGTTTAGTAGAGGTTTCCGATATGTGTTGATGACAAGCTAGTTTCAAGCCCCAACATGATGATTGTTTTGATGGCTCAAGTGACAAGGATGCGATGAAGTTGGTATGAGGAGTAAACCAAGAATGGAGATGCATAAGGATAGGAGAGCAATGAAGTAACCCACTTCTTGCATTATTGATTTGTCTTCCCAGGAGCATCCTATATTATAAGAGAGGCCATGTTGTGTCTTATGTATTGGGTTCATCAGGAGTAGGAAGCCTCACAATGCCAATGTTGAGCACTAAATTGGATATTTTCAAGTAGTGGTAGTTATGAGCAATTCATGGTAGAATCCTAATAGGAGGATTGGTCTGTGTGTGGAGAAGTGAAGAGTGATTTTAGTTGCTAAAATCTACTATGGAGAAGTAGATTTTGACAAAGCCAATCGAGGTAGAGAAGTTTTAGTAGTGCAACAAAACTTCTTCAAGGTTTGTGTCAGAGTAATCATAGGCATAGATGGATAGTTAGTTTCAGAATACCTAGGTGTGGCAAAATCCTATGTATATTAACTTCAATTGGAAGTATGTTGGTTGTGAAATCACTATTCACATTCATTATTTACATATCACTATTCACATTCATTATTTACAAATCACTATTCATAGTCACTATTCATGGTGATGTGTCGTGATGATGATGTGGATGGTTAGTGATGTATCTAATTGGTGATGTAGTAGGTCCAACTGAGGGTTCTTTGATGTGATCAGGTTGATGTGATGAGAGTGGGGCATGGCACTCCACCAAAGCACTTGAGATTGTCATTATTAGTCACATGTGGGTTATCACATGGTGAAAAAGATAAAAGGGTTATTATAGGGCGTATTTCTAGATGTGTCTAATATTACCATGTGTGGAAATAGTCCAAAAGGTGATTACGCCACCTTTGGGACTCATGTGGTCACATAGAGAATGAAGACAAGATCACTATTAAGTGATTGGCCTCACATGTGTGAGTGGGGTTCATGTTTTGGAGCCACATGGAAGTGGAACATGTTCTTGTCTAATTTGAAGATACTGTGAAGACTTTTGCACATCAAGACAACACCACCACTATGGAGATCACATGACACCCAAGTGTGGTGCATTTTTTGGTGTCACTATTGCATTCTCTCTCCCCTCTCTCTTTTATGTTGTAAATGCATAAATATGCATGATCTTTATTTTTAATTCATCTTATTAGAGGATCCATGCAAGCTTGATCTAGCATAGTTGAAGGTTGAATCCTAGAGGCATCGTTAAGCTTGATTCAAAACCTGAATGCTTTAGGTGTAAGCATTGAATGCTTATTTGTAAGTACTAAAGGATTTGTTGGAGGATTTGTTGTATGAGATTTTTTTGTGATTAATATGAAGTCTAAAGCTACCATTTTACCCATGATTTTTTTCCCTTGCTTTTTTGAAAGTATTTTCCAAGTAATCTTTGTGTAATGTGTCTTCTTTAGTATCTATGTTTTTGTAGCTTATTTTATTCTAATTTAATTACTTGCACTATAGGAGCTTTTATTCCCAACATATATAGCTAAAGCCCACCCAATGGGTGAAGCTAGTAAATGCCTATAAATGCTAATATCTCATAGGTGCCTTGAAAGACCCATATCATGAAATTTTTAAAGTAAATGGATATTTTTTAAATTTTTATAAATAATTTACTTTCAATCCATAATATATTATATTCTAGAAATCATTTTTATTGATTTCTTATTTTGTAGATAGAAAATAAAACATTATTTATTATAACATTGATTTTTTAATAAATCTAGAACCTAAAAATGGCCATAACCAATCATTTATAAACCAAAAAGATTTAAAAAAATGTGTGAACTTTAATCATATAGTTTACCAAATGTAGACTTCCAAAATTATCTACTCCTTTGTCATTACTAATTTTACCATCATCCGATACTAATTACCATTATTCATCATTAATACTAACCTAACATACCTTTTACATTGTCTTTTATCATTTCAACATTACACCTTCATCCCATTATGACTCATCCTAATTAATCATCTAATCAACACCCTATTTGACACTAATTGAATCCTCTTATCAATTCTTTGCCATTGATCAAAAGCCTCCATGGCTCAATCCTAACCATCTATCGCTTCCATCCAGCTTTATAAATTGAGTCATGTCCATGCAATTCTAAGAACAAAAAAGTCCAAGAATCAAATAGTGCCATCACTTTGCAAGAAAGTCATCTATAACTATGTGTTGTCCAAATCCGGAGCTAGCAAGAGCAATCACACATCAGGATCAAGTAATCAATTCAATTGAGCAAATCCTCTTCAATAAGGAAGAGGTCTTCAAAGGCAAAACAAGGTATGATTAAAATCTTTCATGATATTGTCTATTCTAAAGTATTTACTTCCAGATTTATTAGAAAAAGCTACGTATATCTTAGCATTGCTATTTTAAATTAGCATGTGTGTTAAAATATAGTCTATAAGATTTACTAAGTATATCAAACAGATAATAATTAATGTATAAATAATGCATATTTGAAAGTTGATGTATTAGAAAATAAATATGACAAAAGTAATATATCATCATATAAAGAATTCTTTTACACTATTAAACAATCAAAATCATATAATTCTTTTACACTATAAAGAATTCTTTTACATGTAAATTATATGCTTATTTTTCAATTAAATATATACAACTATTATATCTTTTCCTATCCATAAATATCCCATATATAATTAAAGCCCACTATCAATGCCTCCTTTTTGATTAAAAAAACACACAACAAATTTTATTAACTTCTCTAGAGAATATTGAAAATGGGTATCATTAAAAATGGGTGTCCTCCACCACCTTCTAGTACTATGACACGGACATAAAACATACACTTGATTTATACAAATCTCCTCTCTGTAATTTAGCACTAAACTGTATGTATATATAAACATTTGTAACGCAACAAATATTGACTACCTAAGTGATCATTCATACATTCCTCTCCACTAGATTAGATATTCGTCACGTTTTGATGTCTAAGCTTAAAAATCTATGAATCCCTGCCATCAACAGTACGAATGACTACTTTACAGCAAGACAATGCTCCATCAAAGACAAAGAGAACTGTCACTATGTACACATTGAAATTATTGTCACTTGTAATGAATTGCTTAGAACGAACTTTCAATGTATATAATGATGCCCATTTGAATGGCAGCTGAGACTGAATACATTTATGGTTGTCTTTATTCTCTTTTTTTTATGCATCATCGTGTGGTCTTTTCATTTTTTGTTTTGTTTCTGAAGGTGATGTTTGAGGCCAAAATCAGACACTGAGACACGAAGCCTGTGAAGCAATTGTACCTTAATAAATCATAAATGACCTCTCTGTCCAAAACCTGCATCGAGGGGGAAGATTTTAGGGATGATGTTGTCATTGAAAAATGACATGTGGGCCAATTATAATGGGAATGATTACAAAATTATGTCACCTTCTAGTCAAAATATGTACAGTATGGCTTTCAGCAGTCAGTGTTTTTGTTTTGTTATACATAGTGTTTAGGTCCAACAAAGTGACATTTATAACAAACATTTTTTCAACAAAATTTGGGATGGTTTGTAAGGGAGGGATTCAAAAACCTCCATACAGCATTAGCAATAAAATTATGTGTATGTAAATTATTGGTTCATAGTAAGTTTTATGTCTTCGTATTGTATATTATTTATTTATTTATTATTGTCAGATGTTATGTGTCAATTCTTATGTTGATAAGTTTTGAATATTAATTTGAGAACTGATTTTTAAATACATATATGTATTGTACATATAAAGACATAAAATTCATCATAAAAAAATTAATTGTAAATATAATAAAAAAAAGAATTCAAACATTTAAAATATATTAAAATAACTCATTTGATAAGTAGTGGAGAATTTTTTCACCTTCCTATGATGTCTGTGCATGTTTCACATGTTTTTTGAAATAATATTTAATTATTGGAGTCCAATAATACTCTGTTCTCATGATTTTGGTGGTTTTGGTTTGAACATAAAAGTGATGTGATGAAAAGCTTTGGAGGAATTTTTTCATTAAACTTTCAATATTGCAAAAGTCAATACATCAAGTTAATCCATTTTTTTCTGCATAATACTCCCATTAAAAATCCTATCATAAATAATCTTTAATTTGAACCTCACATCTCTCCAACATTGAGTTCATTATAACACTGGCTTATTTGGATGCACCGAACCTCCATTAACCCTTAGATCAAAGTATACTTCTTCCTTTTTCTTATAGGTCTTCTTGACATATTATTGTTTCATCTTAATCAGCTCAAAGTAAGAAAGCCTCTTTTTATGGAAATATCCTTAACCAAATTTTGACATAAAAATCTTGCTTTAATTTAGCTTGCTTGGTTGGATCACTATACGATATTCCATAATATTGTGATCCAAGAAACACCTTTTCACTATATCTCTCATTGCATTATGTATTCCATTATACTTGGGTACATCATAAAGGCTATAATTCCATTATGAGAGAGTAAGTGTGAAATTATTTTCACATCCTTCATCTAAGATTAAACTTGTTTTTAATAATGTCTTATCTTACTATCATATATGTCATTTATTCTATTTAAAGATATTGTTTAATATTAATTCAACATTGTAATAATGTTGGGAATATTGTTTAATTATAAGTATGGATATTAGTGATGATGTTGATCATGTTAATAATTATGTATGTATGTATGTATGTATGTATGTATGTATGTATGTATGTATGTATGTATTGAGATTATTATTTGATAATTAATATGGATATTAGTGATGATGTTTATTTCTATTCTAGTTGAAACTTTAGTGTATCTATGTAGATTATATTCATAGTAGTGATGTACTCTATTTATAAAATCTCTATACATATACATAAATACATGTATACTCACACAATCACTTTTTTTATTCATATTGATTTTTTTGTAATGTATTTACATTACATGTTAGTGGTTTCCTTGTGGATGTAACTGTAGGTAGGGGATGGATCAAATTAGATACTTTGATGCTTACATTAATAGCATTGCCATGGGCGACATCACTAAACACATGACATTTTTGACTCCAAGATTTTTCACACTAAGAGGAAATATTGGATTTTGAAGGCAATCTTAGATTTGTGATAAGTATTCATGTGCGTAGGAGTGAGGCATACATGACAAAAAAAGTATGTTGAAGAGGACCTTACAATTGATCAAAAACATGTTCACTGAGGTGCATGTGAAAAACACTAATACAAAGGAGCTCTGTAAAAGCTAGATAGGTGAAGGTCCTAAAGGCATTCTAAGATATAAGGGAAGATTTTCATATAGGTGCACATGGTTAAAGCTAGGGAATGTTATCGAGTTTTCTAGAAGATTTATATATGTTTGCAAGTTGTAAGGTGAAGGTGGTGAAGAATATCTATGTAAATCCCATTAGCCGGGATACTTAGAAGTTAATAAGTGACTTCCTTAGTGACTTGTATTATGATTTAGTTACTTGGACAAAGAATTGTATATAGTGTATTTTGGGAAATATTATCAATGATACATTATTTCGGTATATCCATGGATGTTTATATATGTAATTATATTGTACATGACAAAATATATGAGATTTGTTCAATATTTTAATGAATATTTTATTATAGATGTGTTATTATGATTTGCTTATGTTTAGTTTTATATTTTGGGGTTTGAATACATTTAAATGTTAGGATTAGATAAAATTATTAATGCATAATATTCATATTTTACTATCTTTTGTTGTTGTGGAGGCTTAGTGATCTCTTTTTTGTCTTGGGTTAATGCATGAGATTCTTTCTTAAAAGATATTCTATTGTGTGGAGTTGTCTATCTTTTTAAGCTTATTAAGTTAACACAGGGCAATTAGATGACTAAAAAATGAGTTCAACATTTTGGTTGAATTTTAGCCTAGATGGTTAGGATACTTGGCTCTCTTGAGCTATTGTGGATCCCAAACATCAAACACAAGGATATGGAAGGATACATTTATATGGGAAGAGAGGAATTAAATGAACTAGAGATCACTTCAAAGGAACATATTTCAAGTGTGGTTTGATGATATAGTACCAATGAAATCTTAAGTTTCATATCAATGTGAAATGTAGTGTGAGACACAAGATAAAATATTTTCCTAATATCTTCTAGAATATTTTTTTACATGAAAAATATCATAAAGGCTCTACAGTTATAAGACTTTCATTGCATGAGGATAAGTGTATCATATTCCAACTACATGCAACCAAAAACTAGGAATCATAGTGAATATAACAACACAAAGTGGGATAGGGGTGAAACCTAAGATAATGCTAATTCCATAGATGGAAAGAGTATATTATAGGCTAGAGATATTAAATTTATGAACTACCTCAATGTCCTTGTAGACACTATCCTAGTGGAAGAGAAGGAGATGATTCAAAATATTCAAGGAAAGGTGCAAACTACAAGAGAAATAAAGGCCAAGATCAAAGAAGTTCAGTGGAAGGGTCCCAACCCTAATAAGATGGTGGATATCTCCAAGATATAATCATTGTTTAAGAGTGAAGTATTAATGCCTTTATTAAATAATTTTCTAAATCATATTTCATGGGAAACCCCTAAGGAAGTAAGATAGTAGACAAAAGAGATAAACATTATTACAAAGAATACATCAAATGATCAAGAGCTAACTATTAATGCTAAGATCAAATATTTTTATTCAACCAACATCCTACTTGGCACTATCACAAAGGTGAAAATCATCACTACAAATGTCTCAGGGAAAATAGGCTATCTCAAGTTGTAGACTTCAATAAATGTCTTTTTATAGCTAACAAAACTCACAGAAGACCAATTGAATCTTGTGTGAAGAAATATTATAAATTATGGGAATGAAGTTCATAGTTGAATTTGAGGTTATAATTTTAATATTTTTTAATTAAGGTGATTTAAATAATTTAAAAATAGGGATAGTCAAGATTGTGTAAAATATAATAATGATACCTTAATCATTATTGCAAAATAGGAAGCTTAATAATGCACTTAGATTATTTTTAATTGAAAATTTATTTTAGAATAGATGTACTTAGATAATTATGATATTTTTTTGGGTCATTATGTTTATTAATGTTTTTGAAAATGATTTGTGTTTGCTTTATAACTACACAAATTAGGAAATAGGAGCTAAAACCTTGCTCAGACACTCTTATTAAAACTAAGACCCCATACACCTATGCCCATAGATGCTTTTTGCATTTGAATTAGCCTTTGGTCCTTTTTATTTAACCCTATTTTTTGTTTTTTCCTTTGAAATCATAATCCCACTTTTGATCGAAATATGACATTTTAAAAATGTGTTATTGTGTTGCATTAGAAAGCTCCAACCACTCACCACTGAGTGGTTCATCATTATTGATACTTTAATACTATGAGGAGGGCTTAAGCCACGTGTAGTTATCCTACTTAGGTGTGTGTACACAAAATTTTGATAAATCTAGAATGAAATATCATGTCTATATTTTAACATTTGGCACCACATAAGTTTTGACCTGCATGTGCATTCAAATTTCTATGAGTGATATTTTAAAGATTTTTTTAGATTTTTATTCATTTTTGATAATATATAGTAAAAGAATAATATTGTGTCCAACTAATCATGTCAAGAAGTTTTATCATTGATATTAATTTTGATGTCATTTGATGTCATTGGTGTCAAGTTGAATCTGGTGAAGATGCATGGTGAGTGATCTATGAGGCATGGGCTTGTGTACCTGATGTGATGAGAAAGTAATGTGACAATAGAGAATTTGAAGGAAACCTATTTTATATTTGTTGAGAGAGAAATTGAAGGAAACCTAATTATTATTATAAGGTTTATGTCAATGTTTAAATGAATAAAATTATGTTTGATTACTAGTCATTAAGTACAAGGTGTCTTGAGAAGCCTAGTCATATCATGAGCATGTGCATGATTAGCATGAAGATTTGTGTATGAAGGCATTATACCATTTAATGAGCATGAGAGGAATGTGAAAAAGGTATAAGAGCATCAAAAAGTGCTTCAAGGTCAGTTATCAAGTTTTAAGAGATTGAGGAAGCCTAGTCATGACAATGGTCATTACATGAAGAGACCTTGTGAGAAGGTATGAGGTTGGTAGCCTAGTGAGATGGATGAATAGATGCATAAAAATATATATGAGGTTATTTTATAATTCATATTAGGAATTATATCACTCATGAGAGTCTCAGGGTGAGCCTACAGGGGTAGGACCTATAGACCTAATATGGAACTATTCCACCTCTAGACCCCACCTGACCTAATGAGTGTCATGAGGAGTTGTCAAGGTCTATGAAGGATGTAAAGTAGTGTTTGAGAATTAGATAAGTTGTTTGATTTTTTACCTAATGTTTTTAGAGCTTGGATAGTGGTTTTAAATTCAGTATCAATACTTATTGTGACTTACAAGTCAAGGCCTAGAGAGCAAAGAGAGAAAGCATGGCCAAATGAGGTATGAGTTTTACATTTCAAGATAAGTATGGAAGAATAAGAATTTTCATAGTTATGTTGTGTTTTTTAAAATATTTTGACAAATTTTTAGGTCAAATTTGTAAGGTTAAGGTAGGAAAAAGTGTTTTTAGGTCTCTCAAGTGCAGAGAATGGAGGGTTCTCAACCTGAGAAAGAATTTCAAGTGTTTATTGGCATGTGAAACTTAAGAATTGGAACTTGAGATGTTGAGGAGAGATGTAAAAGATTATTATATGATATCTCTATGAATTAACTTTATAAATGATGGGAAATCCTTTATGATTAATCTTTAACACCAGAAATAGTGCTAACCCTCTCTACAAACCTAACAATTACCTGATGTGAAAGATATTTTTATAAAGTGATTAGAATGGTTTGGTATGGATATTTATGTGATTATATCATGTATATAACTCTCTCAAGAACCTCCAAGTGTGATTTGTTTTCCAAGTGAGTGAGTAGACCCTATAGGAAAGGCCTCATTTCTTAGAGATTTATTGTAGTAGTAAGAGTTGAACAAGTCAATTTTGCTAAATGGATGAATATTAAAGCTTGAGACTTTTATTTAATGGCCATGGTGGTTTATTAATTATTTTATATCCTTTAGGTGTGATAAACCATTTATATAATTTGACCTATCTCTAAAAGGCCTAGTTGTGCAGACAGTGAGAAAGCTAGGCAGAAGTAACAAGTTGATTGGGGATGTTCTAACATAGACTAGGGATGAAACTAAGTGAATGGATAGTTATTTAAATACTTTTAAGACATGATAATTTTTTATATACATTTTAGAGGTTAGTGGATATGATAAAAATTTTGCTCATAAGTTGACCTATCTAGTGAAAATGAGATAGTGAAGGTACAAATTCATGAGACCAGTCTGCAAGACCAATATTATCATTTAATAATGGTATACTTATATTTTATATTAGTAAAATTATATTATAATATAATCCACATTCATTTTAATTCTATGGAATTGTACACATAGGTGTTGAAGGTCATTATCACTATGACTGTGTTTTAAGATAATCTAGCAGATCTAGGTAAACAAGTTGCTATGATGAGTTAAAGACTCTTTTCCATAAGATGAATCATCCATTGCATATGATGTTGTTTTTTAATACATGAACATCCTATCAACAATTTTCATAATCTTATAATTCACTTAAAATTATTTAAATGGTAAATCCAAAATGGGTTGACTAATTCAGGTTTTATTATGTATATTGAAGACAAAAGGTTAGTCTACAAGACCAATATTTGGCATTAGACCTTGTGATATTTGTACTTGAGAGAAGTTTACATAGTTGTGTTTTGAGGCTAGTTGGTATTTCTATTTGGGCTACTTACAAAAAAGGGTTTCAGTACTTTTGCTTTGAGTTGTGAAGTAAAAAACATATGGTAATGACCCTCAGGTCATGTAGATTTTATATATATATATATATATATATATATATATATATATATATATATATATGGTTGTGTTTTGAGGCTAGTTGGTATTTCTAAGTGGGCTACTTACAAAAAAGGGTTTCAGTACTTTTGCTTTGAGTTGTGAAGTACAAAACATATGGTAATGACCCTCAGGTCATATATATATATATATATATATATATATATATATATATATATATATATATATTCCATGATTATTTTTAAAATTAATGTTTTTAATTTAGTTATTCAATATAGACTTTCTGAGTATACATAGGCCTAATATGAATAGTACTAATGGTGTGCTTCAACTAGTGGTTTGAGATAAGAAGTGTCATGGAAAAAATATGAGCCTATATAGAGTATATTTGAATTTCATATGATTTATTCCTATATTTTTAAGTGTTTGAAGGTGTTCCAAGGAAGACAAAGTTTAATGTGCCCTAGAACAAACTTAATGGGATTAGGTCTTTATGAGACCTAAAGATGAGATAAGACCTAATTGAGATATGTCAGACCTAAAGATACTCATAGCACATTTGATACATGTCTATGAGATGTCCTAAGATCCATTTCTGGGCTGACCTAATAAAGGTAAGGGTGTTTGGCTGACTAATAAGGATATGAACAAGTGACTTGTATAAATACTAAACAATTTTAGGCATATTGAAGTGAGTTGTAGGTAATAAAAAAAGATAACACATTTGTGAGTAGAATGAGGTCTTATAGAAAATCCTAAGAGAATATAGAATTAGTGATGAATATTTGGCATATGTTTTGCATATAAAGATTGAGTTTGTATGACCTAATCAAGTCAAGAATTGTCCAATTGAGCAAAGAAGGCTAGAGACCAATTTTGAGAGGGATAAAAGTTTGTGAAGATTTGAGGAATGAGATCATCATATGTTATATGAGAAACAAGTTATTCTAAAAGTGATTAAGTGTTTCAAGTGGTTGAGTTGGTGTTGATTCATCTATGGGGTTGGTTACTCCTTACAACTTGGTGCTTGTTAAATCCTAGCTAAGTTGGTGCTTAGATAGTTGGTGTTGGGCTCCATATGAAGTGGGTTCTTCACAAAATTTGGTGTTTTTATTATAACTATATATATTCTATTTTCATATATTAATGGGTTTTCATCCCTTAATGGTTTTCCACATATAGTTTATGTTATCTTGTGTTCTTATGTTTCATGCATATGTGAATGGTTACTTAGTCATTGGTTGATCTACATGTTTGAATGAATGCTCATAAATACTTAATGTAGGATTAGATTACAAAGTTTTCTAGTCAAACATTAGTCAATAAATCTATGAAAAATTCATAAAAAAATTTACAAACTAATCCAACCTATTTCAATGGGGCTTTCAAATGATAGTGAAGAAAAATTGAAATAAAGCAATACCAATTACCTTTCCATGTGATTCAATCATCCAAGAGAGGTTCCAAGCATGTTTTTCTCCTTGATCTAGTGTTCTTGTCTTTGTCAAAAATTAATGCCAAGCTCCTCCAGCATCTCAAGATCACTATGTATAACTTAGGCTCAAGATAAGAAATATAATCTATGCCTATCAAATGAAGATTGAAAATAAGACAAAATGATCAACACAAATAAATCTTTTGGAGATAATTCTGCATTATAAGTTTAAATTATTTTATCTTAAAAATAATTTTGTATGCCCTTCTATTTATAGATTTTTCAAATGGGTTAGGATCAACCATGACCATCCATGTCAATACTGACATGTGTGGCCATAAATTAATCTGAAATTTGTAATTAAATCCACAAATGTCCTCATAATGATTTGGGAGGAAGGGGAATTAATGAGGCATGGATGCCCATAATCTTGATAGTTGTTTCATTTATGGCTTATGGATGCCACCTCATAGATCATGTCATTAGGTAATGTAGATATTGGAAATCAATTTCTAGTAATGAAATAATCAATAAAATCCATGGAAAATCTATTTAAGCTCTTGATTTGAACTAATTAGCTTAAACAAGTTTAATCAATTTTATTGAAATTCTTTGGAAATTGGTGCTCAATTAATCAAAATGGTTAGAAAGTCATATTACCAAGTTGTAATTTGATTCAGGAGGAATTAGAAGGTGATGTTAGATGTGTATGGATCGTGAACCCATTTAATATGTTGTAGACATAAAATAACAAAGGTACATGGCATGTACTAACAAATTAGAAGAAAAGAGTGATCTAGAGTTAAAAGAAAGGTAAAATCATCTTTTTGACTCGAAACAAATTGATCAAATTTAGGAATAACATAAAATGAATTGCGATATTTAGGGGCACATTGGCTTAAGTAAACACTTGTATATGACAATATCAAACCATTTAACACATTTTTAGTGATTTTGGCCTGAATTGTGCATTTGAGTGCAATTTGAGTAAGATTTACAATTTCAACACAAACAGTGTTAAGAATTAGAGTCAACATTTTGCCCCTATTTTAGAAGTTGTATCAAGACATTAGGTTAATTAATATCTCTTCAAAGAAAAGAGTTATCAAGAATAAATTTGGTAATGACCCATAATTCCCCCTTGAGAGGACATATTAGGATGAAAGAGAGGGATGGACTCTTAAAAAGAGAGCAAAAGTGAGAGATTAACCCATGTAATAGATCACATATAGAAAAGATAATGTTTGCATGCATGGTTACTATCACTGATCAAAATATAATTACAGGTATAATGGGCCCCAAGATGGGAGGAATGGGAAGGATTTAATCCAAACATATAAGTAGCACACTTTAACTGCACCCAATCTGAGAGTGCAAGAGGTTTACTTACTGAATTGATCAATCCCAAAACAAGAATTGACAAAGAGGATAAATCCATAAAAAATGCTTAAAATTTTTAAAATACTAATCTAACCTATTCTAATGAGGTTTACAAATGATAATGAAGAATAATTGAAAGAAAGAAATACCAATTACCTTCCCAAGTGATTCGACCATCCAAGAGTGGCTCCAAGCATGTTTTTCCCCTTGATCTAGTGTTCTTGTATTTATTAACAATGGATTCCAAACTCCTCCATCATCTGAAGATCACTATGCATAACCTAGGCTCAAGATAAGCAATATAATCTATGCATATAAAATGAAGCTTATAAATAAGACACAATGATCGCCACATATAAAGATTATGGAGATAATTTTTTATTATAATTTTAAAATATTTTAGATTAAAAATTTGGGTGAGAGGTTTTCTATTTATAATTTTTCTGAATGGGCTAGGATCAACGATGACTATCCATCTCAAGGTTGAGATGTGTGTCCATGAATTAATATAAAATTTATATTTAAATCCATAAATATCTTGATAATTATTTGGGATCAAGGGGCATTAGTAAGGCATGGGTACCCATATTCCTAATATTTGTTGTATTTATGGCTTATGGAAGCCACCACATAGATCATGTCACTAGGTGATGCAAATGTTGAGAATCAATTTCCAATAATGAAATAATCAATAATATCCAAGGAAAATACACTTAAGATCTTGATTTGAATTAGTTATCTTAAATAAGATTAATCAATTTTAGTGTAATTCTTTGGAAATTAGTGCACAATTAATCAAAATGATCAGAAATTCATAATATTGGGTCATAATTTGACTCAAGAGGAATTGGAAGGTGATATTAGATGCATATGGATCATTATCCTATTTAGGATGTTAATGATACAAACTATAAAAAGTATATGATGTGTACTAACGAATTAGAAGGAAAGAGTGATCTAGAGCACAAAAAGGTGAAATCATCATTTTGACTCCAAATGAAATGATCAAAGTTAGGAATCACATAAAATGCACTACCCCATTTAGGGATACATTAGCCTAAATCAGCACTTGTATATGACAAGATCGAACCATTTAGTGTGGTTTTAGTGATTTTGGCCTAAATTATGCATTTGAGTTCAATTTCAGTAAAATTGACAACTTCAACACAAAAGGTGTTAGGAATTGGATGTCTACATTTTAGACCTATTTGAGAAAGAGTAGCAAGACATTCAGGTGAAATAACATCTTCTCAAAGAAAAGAGTTGTCTAGAATAAATTTGGGAATGACCCATGATGCCCCTAGAAGAGGACATACTAGGATGAAAGAGAAGGATGGAATCTCAAAAAAAGAGAGAAAGTGAGAGATTAACTCATGTTATAGATCACATCTAGATGCACTAATTCTTTCATGCATAATTACCATCAATGATCAAAATTTAATTAGAGGTATAATGGGCCCCAAGATGATAATAATGAGAAGGATTCAATCCAAACATATAAGCGACACACTTTGAGTGCACCTAATTTGAGAGTACAAGCTATGTGATTATGGTATTGATCAATCTTAAGACATTTTGCACACTAAAATAGTGCCATCATGGGTAGTATTTTGGAGAGTTTGGAATTATAAGAAAACTCAAACATTGTCTCTAAAGAGATGATAATAATAAGAAATAATAATGTGCTTTACTGGAGAAAATATGACTGTGATAAGATAATTGTACCCTATCAAGGGTAATTTTGATCATTAATAAAGAATAAATAATGGTATTTCCCCCATAGGGATGATTTAGATTTGTTACTTGGTTTAAATGTTGTGCCCCATCATGGATAAATTGATATGAAATAGCTCAAGGATATAACATAAAACATAGATTAAAGCTGATCGAGTGTAAACATAGATGCAATGGTATAATGGATTAGAAATCCATAAATAACCAAACATATAAGGATGCAAAAAAGGGATGAAATAAATTAAAAGAGAAGAAAAAGTGGCTAAGATGACCCAAGACACGTCATGTATCCAAGCACTAACTACATAGTCTAGAAGGACCTGAAGCCAGTGTAGTTTATCCAAAACTGGGAAAGAATGGAATGAGGGATTATGAAAACTAACTAAGAGCTTGATTAGAATCATGATGTATGTAAATATTACATGTCTAAGCATAGAGTTAGGTGCTAAACCTATTGAGCCTATTTTATGCATAGTGATCTTGAGATCTATTCATCAAAGTTGTGTTGACATTAAGACTTGAATCAAGAGCACAAAGTGACTATTATAGCATAAGAAATTAGGCATCATAAGTATGAAGAACTCATAATGACATATCATTTCAATTAAGTAGAGTTGGTTTAAATGTGAATACCTATAACTAAGGATAATGGTAAAAAATGACCAAAACTAGAGTTATATCTATTTATATTTTAAAAAGAAAGCAAAGTCAAATAAAAAGACAAACATAACTAAACCTAAATTAAATCAAGATATGAATAATCAAGACTTAAGTAGGAACAAGAATGTGTAAAAAATAAAGAAATAACAAATTAATAACATGAGATCAAGATATAGATAATCTAGATCCATGTGGAACATCAAGATGTTCCTAGAAAACAAAACAAAAGAACAAGAAAAAGAAATAAAACAAAAGACCAAACAACACCAACAACAATAAAATAAACAAAATATTTTTGGATTTTTATAATTTTATCAATGCTTTTTGGAAATTTCTAAGTATCTAAACTTGATTGAGGATTAAGAGACATAAAATAGTCCAACTCATGAAATAATGATAGTGCACCAAATTAAAATGCTTGTAAGATGGTGAGAGCATGGTGAAGGTGTGATTGATATGACGTCAACAAAAATTAAGCTCTGCCTACATAGTCCTAAAGGTCCGCAAGTTAATGTAGTTAAAATAGTCTAGTAAATAGAACATAATGGTATAGTATTGCCTATAATGAAATGGTCTATAGGGTTACCCCTAAGAGACAAGGCACAATAATGGTAAATGAAAAATGAAAAATGAAAAATGGTTCTATTGATCTTGCTAATGTGGATATGTTCATCCTAGTCAACATATGAGGCAACCAGAATAAATGATCATGAAAATTGCTACCCAATACCCTTTTGAAAAATTTGTTATATCAATAACTTGCTATCGATCTGGATCTCAATAATGTTTTCATGATCTTCATTGGTCATTGATTCTGTTTCCTTCAAAAGTCGAGACAAGATATCCTTGTATCCTGTACAAAGGAAAGTGTTGCTAGTGATGGTATGTAATGTTAGGCACAAGATAGAAGATATAAGTGGGTAATGAGTAGGTGTATGATAATGGAGTATATAATGAATGGGCAACAAATGAAGATCAGTATTTTTAGGAAAACATAATGTTTTTGATTCTATATTTGACATAATTTTGGTTGTGGTGGGGCTGAAGACCTCTGAATATATTCTTAATATGACCACTAGATTTTTCTATTGTTTGATCTTCAAAGTAGCTACCATCTTATTATGTTGTAGATTCAAAGCGATAATGATTTAATATTTGATAATTTCTTCATCAACTAGTGAAAAAAATTTATTCTTAATTGTTGGTGCCTCAATGAGGTTTTCACTAATGAATTCATCCTAAAAATCCATATTGTCTCCAAGAAGGTTTCATGAAGAGATGTTGGAATTTGACTTTGATTATCTTCTAGTGCATTCAAAAAGGTTTCACTAAAATATGTTGATTTTGAACTTTGATCATCCCCTAATGCCTCCAAAAATGTTCTACTAGAAGAGTGTTCTTCTTCTGAATGAATTTGGTCTTCATTCCCTTGACATTCTACATCTGATATGTCATCATGGATGTAGTTAAACAAAGTGTGATTCTATCAATCCCAATCGATGCTTGGGGGAGGTGGAATGTCAATATAATGAATATGTTGGGTGGTGATAATAGAATGATGAAAGGTAGAATAATCCTCATAGAATATACTAGGAGAACCTAAGTCCATGCTCAAGTAATCATAGTCAAATATTAAATAAAGATCACAAATTTATTCAAATATATCTGCAAGGTAATTATAACCAATGTTGTAATACCCACAATTATATTATGTTTCTAAAGCCAAGTCCAAGTTAAGGGACTTAAAATCTTATATTGGATCTGATAGTGATTCTTCTTCCAATTCTAAATTTGATGTTGGTTCAAAAAAGGAACCTAACTCTAATGTTGATTCTTCATCTGATGTAGATGTTTTTATAAGTATGTTATGCTTAATGCTTGGTATCGAACAACTAATGGCTTGTGAGGGCATAATCGGTTTTATAAAAATTGATTCATCTAAGAAGGGTTCAACATAGAATGGCTTGTCTAAGTGAAGCCTGTTGTCCCCCAAAAATATCACTCATTTTTGGGAAAACATTTGAACTATTTTGGTCCTACAGATCAAAATGCTCTCTTCCCCTTTCAAAAACTATTCTGAGCATTTAGGTTCTTCATTTTTCAAGCTTTCCAGAAATCTACAGACTCTGCAGGCTTAAATCTATGAACTTTGCAGGCAAGCTCAAATCTATGAACTCTCAAGGCTAGTTTCTACGGACTCTGCAGGAAAGAAACAGGTTCAACACTTAGCCAAATAACGAAGAATGAAAGCGATTGAACCAAGGAGCCGAGAAGGCCACCCAAACTGTTGAAATAGTCAACCAATGACATCCCTATAGATGTCAAATTTAAGGTAAGAGAATATCCATTGAAATTCAAATAAAGCGCATAACTCAAAGGGAAAAACCTCCTAGAGAAGAAGCTGAAAGAGCAAGCAAAGCTGGAAAATGTAGTTCGAGGGCTCAAATTGCAGCAGGAAGAGACAAAGTTGGAAAAGACAAAAGCAAGAAAAGACAAAAGCAGGAAGAGACAAAGCTGGAAAAGACAAAAGCAGAAAGAGAGAAAAGCTCAAAATGTCTGTGCAGAACTTATCTCCAGTAGGTGAAATAGTGGATTGAGTAGACTTCTAAGCACACCAAACCAAGGATGTGGCTTGTTTTCTTCCATGAAGTAAAGATGAATGGACAGCTACACATACGTCAGAGAAGATAGACCAAATGATCCAGACTCAGGAGAAGACATATGGGATGAAATGGCATGCCATAGTTGAGACAGCTACCCTATTTTCAATGTAGTCCTTTGGCAAACCTAAAAATGCATTCAAGGCATTAAATGCATAGCATGGTCCATTCTATGGAAAACAAGCACCCAAGTCTTTCTTAGATCACTATATATTGTAATCTCTCATTTGTTACATGAGAGATCTTCCCCTTACCAGAAGCAAAACTCTGCCCAAATTGAAAGGCATTACTGAGACTTTGAGCTCAGATTGTAATTCATATTTCTTTGATTGAATGAGAAACCAAGTTACTTGCAGACTTTGTGTTGTTATATATTGTGCTACTTTAGGAGATTGTTCTTATGTCTATCTTCTAAAAGCATTCTTGTTTATTTGATTTAACAAGCAGAACTAGTGGAGGTGATCAGGAAGGTGTCCTGAAGGCCCACTATGGAGAGACTTTGTGCCCCCATAAGTACCTTTAGTGTGTTTTCATTTTCCTTTCATGTGTAAAGAGCCTTGGGATGACTTTGTTCCCCCATTGTTCTTCCTGTCTTTCTCTCTCAAGTTGTTGGTCACTCAGCACCCCTGTTACCAGTTACTTGCTACAAGAAAGAGTCCTACTGTTTGCAATAACAAGCACTTCTAAAAGAAGAGAAGTGCCTTTTATTGCCTCAATAGGATTTCTAATATTTAGGAAGGAATCTGGCTCTTGGCTAAAAGTTGCTTCTAAAAGAAGAGAAGCACCTTCCCCATCACCCAGTATTTCTCCTCTGTTTGTCAGCATCATCTCTAAAAGAAGAGAGATGGATGGTTTATCCTACCCCTTGTGTCTTATTTTCTGCATATATATATATATATATATATATATATATATATATATATATATAGTATATAACCTCCTACATCTCCTGCATATCTTTAGGGAACCTCCCCTTGATGAGAGGAGAGATTTGTCTCCTGTTGATGTAGTAAACCTACACATGTGGCCGATTGATCTCCCTATGTTGTGGTGATAGAAACTATTTTGGTCACTAGTTAGCTAGCTGAAAAAATATTCACCTAACAGTTTTTGGTGACTCTATTGGGGACACAGTAATTTTGTGCAATTTGGAACCTCAATTTTTAGATTGAAACATCACCTGTGTCTTACCCATAATCATTATAACCCTTATCCATTATAGATTCTGGTGACTCCATTCCATGTCTTACCCACTATCATTAGCCTTGCCATCCTCCATCTCCATTTCCATTATATTATCTAGTTTACAAAACCAAAGCTACTAGGAAAGAGTGTGCAGTTTGAAGCCTCAAGCTAAAGTAGGGCCAGTTCTTTTCCATTTTTGTTTTGCAATCTAGCCACTCCACCCAAATTTTTTATCCCTATTTTTTATAATTAAATCATGGCAGTTAGAGGCCCCTGGGGTAACTCTTTTGGCCCACTTAACTTGAATCCACCTCTCAATGAGCTACCACTCAGTTCAATAAAGAATTTCCCTAAATTATTTGTTGATGGAAGAGTCCACCCTAATGAACACATTGCAGCCTTCAGCATAGCCTGTGCTGTAATAGGGGTGGAATTTGAAGACGTGGAAGTCAGGCTTTTCATGGAGACACTACAAGGTGCTGTTATAGACTAGTTCTACCATCTGTAAGTTGGATCAGTGACTGACTGGGATACACTCAAAGCCAAGTTTGAAGCCAAGTTCAAGCCTATATAAGATGTGCATGCCTTGCTGGCCCAACTCACACAGATGAAGAAGGAGCCCCATGAACCTATGAGGGACTTCATTTCCAGGTTCAACAAGCTGAGGCATAGGATTCCCATGATCGCCTAGTCGACACCTCAGAATCTCAAGTGTTTCTTCATCAACTCACAACTGCCTAAAGTGAGTTTTCACTTGAGACGGGCTAGACACATAGACCTTGAGGCTGCTCAAGACTTGGCTACTAAGCTAAAAGATGACCTTATCTTGGCAAGAAAGATAAGGAGAGATCCTAACAAAGCTAAGCCTTTTTCATCTTCTGAATACTCACCCACAGTCACCACTAACCCAATGGTACAAAAGTTGGCAAATAAATTGCTAGCCTTGAAAAGGCAAATGGCACAAGGTATGTCTTTTGCTCCTCTATATAGAGATGCACCAAGGAGGACATTCCCTAATCAGCCATATCAAGGCAATGCTACCAGATGTCAAGGGCAACCAGATCGTCTTCCTCCCCAACAGAGAAAATTTGCCCTTGAAGCACCTCCAACCAACTTAGCAGTTGGATATTTAGAAATAGAACATGTTTCCTATTTCCAACCTGAGTTTGAGCAAGAAAATGACACTAATCTCTTTAGGGAGGATCAAGAAGAATCAACTGGTGACTCCCACATTGGTTTCCTGAATTACCAGGATGAACCCAGGAGTGAAGGTGAAGTAGTCGAAGGATCAAATACAGTATTCACCCAGTCTAAGAATCAGTCAGCCTAGCAAGCTGACAAAGAAAAGATAGAGGAGTGACCCCAACCAGTGATTTCAATTACTGAGTATAGAACCCCTCTCCCTTTTCAGTCGAAGGACCCATTGATTGCCAAAGAAGTAAGTACATCAAACATCTCTACACCTTCTACTTCAAATTTGCAGACCAGTCCTCCCCTTCCCAAAAACCAAAAGGATGAACTCCCATCCTCTCTTCCAAGTCCATCTTAGTCATTTGACATAGTTTATCATGTCAAGAAATCTAAAATTCAAATCACTAATTTTGGATCTCTGCAAGCCAATCCTGAGCAATTAAACATTGGTGAAGAGCTAGGTGTGGTCCTGTCTGAGGCAAAGATTGTGGTCACCCAAATGTCAGCACCTACTACTCAAATTCTATTTGAGCCTTCAAGCAAGGGTAGTTACTCCTTGACCATAGATGATGCTCATGTATCAGCTGATCAAAGTCCCATGGTTGGCAATCCAATATTTGATCCAAATCAGGCATCAAAAGAATTGGTAGGGCGCAGTAAAAATCAAGAAGGATCTTCCATCTCTAATGAAGAAAAATATAATAGAAGATCAGCTTCTGATGATGCTTAGATTTTGGAATTTGATGGAAGCAATTCTTCCACAGCTAGATGCAGATCTCTATTACTTGGATTGGAGACTGCTCAAGATGAAGAGGTCAAACTCCTTCACACCAAAGGAGATGTTGAGCTAACGGTGTGTCAGGGGTGTGATGCTGACAATCAAAATAAGTGCTAGACTGAACCAATAAAATAGCAAGCTATGGTGGTGGACCATACTATTGTATTCCAAAGTCATCAAAAGGAACTCTTCGTAGGGAGAGCAAGGAGCTATGGTTTTCAGAGGGAATACCATGTCCCGCCACGGGACAAGAAGAAGAAAAGGCCAAGAGGAAGATGCAGAAAATTGGTTTCCTAGTGGAGAGCTCCATTCACCTACCACCATTTTTGGGGGCAAAATGGTTTCCTACTAGTTTATTAAGATGGCACACCATTTTCACTATCTCATAGTGGGCAGCATCTGAAGTGCTTCAAATCTTGAGGCATCAAATAAGATCATCTGTACATCTGTATATTTGTATAGTCTTTAGTTTTGTTTTGTGCTTTTCATTTTCATTTTTTGGAGCCTTTCTTTTTGGGTAGCATGACTCTGTAGCCCAATGGCACACTTCAAGGCATTGGAGATTCTGGATTCTACTCCCTTCAATCACTTTGTTCAATAGAAGGAAGTTCCCCAACTGGAACCAACTATTGTCCCCCAAAAATATCACTCATTTTTGGAACAACATTTAAACTATTTTGGTCCTACAGACCAAAATCCTCTCTTCCCCTTTCAAAAATTGTTCTAAGCATTCAGGTTCTTCATTTTTCAAGCTTTCCAAAAATCTACAGACTCTGTAGGCTTAAATCTATGAACTCTGCAGGCAAGTTCAAATCTACAGACTCTCAAGGTTCATTTCTACAGACTCTATAGGAAAGAAACGGGTTCAACACTCAGCCAAATAATGAAGAATGAAAGTGATTGAACTAAGGAGCCGAGAGGGCCACCCAAACCATTGAAACAGTCAACCAATGATGTCCCCGTAGACATCAAATTTAAGGTAAGAGAATATATATTGAAATTCAAATAAAGTGCATAACTCAAAGGGAAGAACCTTCGAGAGAAGAAGCTAAAAGAGCCATCAAAGCTGGAAAAGGTAGCTCGAGGGCTCAAATTACAGCAAGAAGAGATAAAGCTGGAAAAGACAAAAGTAGAAAGAGGGAAAATCTTGAAATGTCTATGCAAAAGTTATTTCTAGTAGGTGAAACAGTGGATCGAGTAGACTTCTGAGTGCACCAAACCAAGGATGTAGCCTATTTTATTCCATGAAGTAAAGATGAATGGACAGTTGTGCATACATCAGAGGGGATAGACTAGATGATCTAGACTCAGGAGAAGACATATGGGATGAAATGGCATGCCATAGTTAAGACAGCTACCCTATTTTCAATGCAGTCCTTTGGCAAACTTGAAAATGCATTCAAGGCATTGAATGCACAGCATGGGCCGTTCTATGGAAAATAAGCACCCAAGTCTTTCTTGGAGCGCTATATATTGTAATCTCTCATTTATTACATGGGAGATCTTCCCCTTACCAGAAGCGAAACTCTGCCCAAATTGAAAGGCATTACTAAGACTTTGAGCTTAGATTGTAATTCATATTTCTTTGATTGAATGAGAAAGTAAGTTACTTGCAGACTTTGTGCTATTATAGCTTGTGCTACTTTAGGAGATTGTTCTTATGTCTGTCTTCTTAAAGCATTCATGTTTATTTGATTTGACAAGCATAATTAGTGGAGGTGATCAAGAAGGTGTCCTGAAGGCCCACTATGGAGAGACTTTGTGCCCCCATAAGTACCTTCAGTGTGTTTGCATTTTCCTTTCCTATGTAAAGAGCCTTGTGTTGTTTTTAGATCACCCAAACCATGTGGTTTTTGGGGAGATCCTAGATAACATCCTTTTTATTCCTTTATACTAAGGCAAAATTTGTAATGAAAATAGTACTTTTGATCCCCACAAGTTCTCTATAGGGGACAAGTGGAGAGCATACATGCACAAATTGTTTTTTAATCAAACAATTTTAACAAAATAATGATATATGAGTTATTCAAAATGAAACTTTTAAGTGAGTTTGGTTTTAAAGCATCAAATTCAAGTGTTTGGTGATGTTCTTTGGCTCGTTGGCCTTAAGTTTAAAAAAGTTTTGAAAAACAGTCATAAAACATTCAACATAAACATGTAATTTTTACTCTTAAGCACCAAAGGAAAGTTCTGAGTTATTTTTAAGTGCCAAAAGGAGGTTAAAAGAATTATTTAAGCTTAAATTGACCACTTTCCTCACTAATCCTACACAAAAAATTAGATAGTGTAGTTTAGCTTTGAAGCTCTTTTGACTTTAAGACAAGCAAACTTGGATTTATTTCTCTTAGGTCTATGCTTTTTTGAAATCACAATGACCATCGATGGTCACTGTTTGACTGTCACCAATTATTTAAAGACTGCCACTGGTCAAGTTTTAACTAACCATGGCTAGTCAAAACTTAACCATTGATGGTTACCTATAGACCTGAAGGCATGAAAATATTAAGACAAAAAGCACTTGTCAGCCTTATTACCATAAAATCTCTAAAAGGAGGACCTTATAGATCACAAAATATATTTAGACCAGAGACTCAAATATTTAGATTAGCCAATATAACCTTAAACAAAGCTAAAATCATTTTTTGTAAGAAATACTTTCAACAAAAACTTAGCAAACCTATGATAGGATAAAAAATCCAATAGAAACCTTTTGGATCATGATTTGGTTCATAACAGAGACTTAGAAAACCCAAATTTTTAGAAACAAACTTGAGAAAATGCTCAAAATGTAAATTTTTAAATGGATTTTCCCCTACTATCCAACCATGGTCAATTGGGCCTAGCCATTTTCGATTAACAAGAACTATCGACGGTCACTGTGTAACCTGTGAGTACACAAAAAATGTTAGAAACATTTGAAAACAAGAATAAATATTATTTTTAAGGACTTTTTAATGACTAAAATGGAATTTTGAAATTACCATGTTGCCTTCCTTCCTTGAATGGACTCAATGGTCTGATCAGGTGTGCCAAGATGTAAGATTGGATTACAAAGTTGGTTAGTCAAACATTAGCCAATAAATACATGAAAAATGCACAAAGAACTTAACAAACTAATCCAACCTATTCCAATAGGGTTTGTAAATAATAATGAAGAAAAATTTAAGGAAAGCAATATTAATTACCTTCATAAGTGATTTCACCATCCAAGAGTGGATCCAAGCATGTTTTCCCCATTAATCTAGTGTTCTTGTCTTTGGCAGTAATGGATCCCAAGCTCCTCCATTATCTCAAGATCACTATGCATAACCTAGGCTCAAGATTATAAATCCAATATATGTCTATCAATTTAAGATTTCAAATAAGACACAATGATCAGCACATATAAAGCTTGTGGAGATAATTCTGCATTATAAGTTTACAATAATTTAGCTTTAGAATGTTCTATGCTCGTCTATTTATAGATTTTTTAAAAGGTCAGGATCAACCATGACCATACATCTCAATATTAAGAGGTGTGTCCATGAATTAATTTAATATTTCTAATTAAATCCATAAATATCCTCATAATGATTTATGAGGAAGGGGCATTAATGAGGCATGGGTGCCTATAATATCTATATCTGTTGCATTTATGTCTTACGGATGTCACCCCATAGATCATGTCACTAGGTGATGTAAATATCGATAATTAATTTCCAATAATGAAATAATTAATAACCTCTATGGAAAATCCACTTATGCTTTTGATTTGAACTGATTAGATTAAACAAGTTTAATCAATTTTAGTGTAATTCTTTGGAAATTGGTGCTCAATTAATCAAAATAGTCAGAAAGTCATATTATTGGGTTGTAATGTGACTCAGGAGGAATTAAAAGGTGGTGTTAGATGCACATAGACTTTGATCCCATTTAGGATTTTTTCAACACAATATAATGAAGGTACATGATGTGTACTAACAAATTAGAAGAAAAGAGTGATCTAGAGCAGAAAAAGGCAAAATTATCTTTTTGAATCAAAATGAATTGATCAAAGTTAGAAATCAAATAAAATGCATTACCCCATTTAGGGATATATTATCCTAAATCAGCATATTATATGACAATCTTGAACCATTTATTGCATTTTTAGTGATTTTGGCCAAAATTGTGCATTTGAGTGCAATTCGAGTAAGATTGATAATTTCAACAAAAATAGTGTTAGGAATTCAATGTCTACACTTAGGTGGAATTTTAAGGAAACATTTTAAATACTGATTCGCCCCCACCCCAACGCTGCCCCCCCCCCCACCTCACTCTTAATAATCTTGCATCTAACAACGTGGATAATGTTTTAAAAAAATATATAGACTATATATTTTATGTTTTCAGAATCCATGAAATTGAAAATGATTTTTGGATAAACCATGGGTAATATTTTTCCCTCAATATTTAATATTGAAACCCATGATCCATAATCAAGAATAAAACTAATGATGGATAACATGTTGTGATCTGAAACATCAATGGAAAAATATTACACACATTTCATTCAAAGAACATTTTCTATAGTAAAAACTAATTAAAAAAATCCTAAAAGTTATTTAATGAATTTTTTATTTCTTTTGGAAAAATCTATGTGCCCTACTATTAATACCCATTTTAAGCACAAACATAATATTATAATGTATTTTTACATATCTTTTGATGTATAGGAATTTTGGCAAAATATTGAGTGCTTATAGTAGTGTGGTCTTTCATGGACCCCTTGGAATCCACATCTTTTTATTAGGTTATCTAGTCTTTTATACTTTTTTCCACTATTTTGAAAATATTCCACTTTTTGGTAGGGATCCATAAGTTTCTATTGTTTGATCTATGTTTTAAGATCTCGTACACTAGCATTCACCTCAAGACACTAGCATCCACACATCGAGGGTAATATTCTTCATTATCCTTTTCTTTGTTTCCATACTTTTATTCTTATGACCATTTAAGAGGGATCATATGTTTGTTTTATTGTCAATTTTCACAGACCACTAGGTCTTAATTTGAATTCTAAAGCTTCCCTATATATATAAAGCTAAGTCATAGATTTAAAATACCAAGAAAGCCTCATAATCAACATACACTATTTATTCAAAATTTGTTGAATTACACCTTACATTGATTTACATAATGTTGAATTCTAAAGTATTACAAAAGGTCAATTTTTACTTATATTTACTTATACCAAGGGTTACAATAGGAGAAAGAGAAAATATATTTGGATGATCCCAATTACACGCATGCACCTAGAAGAGATAACTACGTGTGATTTTGAATCCCTCATTAGAGTATATGTCTATGTAGACAACACTTAGTAACAACACAGTTGTTATGGTTAGCTCGACTCAAGTGTTAACCCCTTTTTATTGAGTTAAAATTGGTAAAAGGTAAATAACTAGGGTTTGAGAGATATATAATAAATATATGTCATGTTCATGTGATCTAGATATATCAACATAAAGGTAACATAAAACATTAATAGACACAGGTGGATAATTATGAAGACATTGAATATTCCATACCTGATAGAAGTGTGAAGCCATAGATAAAAGTGTTGACACTAATGTTCACATGCTAGCAGTAGTGACTAGTCCTCTAGAAGTAATATTTCAAGAACCTGATCATGAGTTCTTAAGCATCAGTCTGCCTATTTCTACACATGTACATCTCAAATCTATTTTCACATATGTAAATAGGCTAAGTATTATATATTCTATGTGTTGTAATTTTCAGAATATCAATTGCCATTATGCTTTCTATGTTTTGTAATTTTATACATTCGGTATATTATGTTACCCAAATTAATTTAATTAGTTTTTTTTAGAATAATTTTATTCATCCATTTTATTATCCTATTTTAATCCTTTAACCCTTATAAAAAAATCTGGTTAAAATTTTGGTGAACCTGTCCATTGAGTTTCAATTGAACCAAACCCTAGTATGTTTTAGGGTTTCTTCCTTCTACAAAAAAAATCATATTTTTGTATTTATTTTTGAGTTCTTATTTTCATTGCATGGGAGTACTATAAATGATTCTTATTCTCTTTATTTCCTTAGGCCTTGTATTCTTTTGTTTTTAGTGTGTTTATGTTTACAACCCCAAAAATGCATGCTCATAATGAAAACATTAAGTCACCTCACCGTTTAGATATTTTATTTAATCTTCATGGTGATAAATAGATTTCTTATGAGGATCTTATGCATAGCCAAAATTGTAATACCCAACATTCCTTTGTATCAACTTATTATAATTATGATAATGAAAAGACCAATAATGTAAATTTACAAATATTTATGAATATCGTTAAACTATCATTATCATGATTTCTCACTTCCATTATGATTATGGTTTTGATTCCACATATTTTGAAGATGAGTGTGATGATCATAGTTGTCTTATTTATCTTACATTGCTTAAATTAAAATCTAATGATCGGGTGTTTGAAGAAGACCAAGTGTACCATTTATTAGTGTATTGCATAAGCTTCAATGTTATAAAATGAACATGCACATAAAAATATCATTCCAAATGTTGAAAATAAAAATATTTCTACATATATAATTCTAAATATACACCTATAATTGAGTGTACAACCTCTTTATTTAAGGATGAGCATTTTAAAAAGAATGAGTGTTTACATTATTTGTAAAATTTTGAAAATGTTACCAAGATTAAATATTTTATTCCTTCTTTAGCTCATGCAAATGCAAATAGTAAAATTAATTATCTATCTAGATATATCAATGACATAAATGCATGTAATACTTATTAATATATCTAGCTTAGATTAGCATAAATAAAATAGGGAAAATGAATATGAAAACATAAAAAAAAATTATCACGGTAATTATAATCTCACTATAATAATATTATTCTCACACTATTATTTCATATGGGATTACAAATATATAATAAATGAGTTTTATATATTTGGGATGGTATATCCCTACAAAATCCAATTAAACAATCACCTGAATCTCATGTAAATTAACAAACACTATATATGAATATATTATTACCAATAATATATTCATCTAACTACTAACTGATATAAAACTAACCTAAAGGCTATTAACACAATTACATATTAATAATGTGATCATACCTCAATATTCACCCCCTTGTGAACATTATTAATCCTATATACACCCCCTTAATGTGAACATGTGGAAAACAACTCTCCCATATCTGCATCCATACTCATGACTTGGTGATTATTAGAGGATAATCACAAACCTTACATGATGGTTTTACAAATGGTTGACCAACAACCAAAATAGCTGTTTTATAAGTGGATAACCATAAACCAAAAAATAATACCTAATGGTTTTATAAATGGCTAACCAACAACCAAAATAGTGGTTTTACGAGTGGCTAACCAAAAACCACAAAATGATGGTTTTACAAGTGGCTTAACATAAACCATGACATGATGTGTAGTATAGATTTTGGCTCTCATCATTCATACATTTTAGACAAGTTACATAGGAATATACAGTTCACTTATGAAAAACATGAACATGGATACAACATTTATTCTTATTCACACCACACCATGCTAAAATCAAACACACCACACAACTAAATCAACAAGTGGCCTCATCACTAGTGGCTAACGAGAGGCTATGAAACCTCCAACCTTAGTTCCCTCCTTTCTCTAGTTGCTTCACTTAGATGAATTTTTTATGAAGCTCATATGCATTTCACATTTGATGACATTTGACTTAGAATGTCACATACAAGTGATAGTGTATCCTTGTATAAATAATTTAATTTAATTTTAATAATAAAACTAACACTTTGACTCATTTGACTCGTGATGAATTTTAACAATAGATCTAAATAACTATGACACCTAAGACATTATGCACTTTGGATAAAATAAAAAAACATTAAAATATTCAAAGTTCATATTTTAACTCTTAGAGACATGACTTAATTTTTTTTAAAAAATAATAACTTATTAAAACTCTAAAGACATAAATGACTTAACAAAGACTAAAAATTTAATACGAAGCACTAAAACTTAATCAAACTTATTTAAAATAAACTATAAATATGTTCATAAATACATAAAGATCACCTAAAAACAATAAAACTCCAAATATTAAACTAAATGACTAAAGAAACATAATCCTATAACTTAAAAAATATGACTCAAATCTAAATAACTGACTATACATGCTTTTGACTTATTTTGTAAACATTTTACAAAACTTATGATTATGGTCAAAGTTGTGGTGCACAATGAATAAAGTTGCCAGATAAAATGCCATGTGTCATTATTATGAGAATTATGGTGAAGGGAATCACTAAAATAAGCAATCAGAATGGGTCTATAAGAAGAGTAAAACCCATCACTCTATGATGCCTTGTATGGACTAGCTTTGATAGATAATGTATTTACAATACTTGTAAGTTCTCAAACCTCCAATGTAGATAGAAATACAGTGCACTGTCAATTTTGGTGGGAAAATAATAGACCAAAACACACTGCATTGAAGTCAATATGACTTTTTAAATGAATATCTCAAACTTGATAGATCTACATGTTGGAGAGAGCTCTATGTGTTGACATATCTACATATTTGCTTCACCTTTCTCTAATTTCAATGATATTTAGATAGCCTAGGTCACTAATTCACCATACATTGACATATTTTATGGAATGCCAAGTTTTGAATCTAAAATGTTGAGAGATGAATTGGAATATATTGATTCCTCTGACTGATTCAATAAAGTCTCATATGCAAATAGATGAATAAGAATAAAGAAATTGATGGAAGATACACATAGGTAGGTGATCAAAAAATTTTGAGAATCAAATTGAATTTACAAAGGCATAGATAAAATCATGGTAGTGGTGGATGCATGCATGGAAATACTAATGTGAAAATTGTCATTCAACACTGGTTGTGTTTGACATTGGAATAGAATGGTGGGAGGGATGATTTAGATTTATGCTTGGATAAAACCAAATAAATGGAAATCTAGAAAAAAATTCTATTGGATCAAACACATATGTACAAGGGGCCACCTAAATCGTATACACATCTAAAGATATAGTTGTAGATACCAAAATTTTGTGACTAGACAGTGCTAACAACTAACCCATATCTGCTCCCATGCACTCATTAAACCATCAGAATATCTTACTATGATACTAGATAATAAATATAGTTTAGATTAGCATAAATAAAATAGGGAAAATTAAGATGAAGACAAAAATATATTTTATCACAATAATTATATTCTCACTATAATAATATTATTCTCACACTATATCTATGCTTGTAATGAAAATAAAATTAGTCAAGCTATCTTCCATTATATTTGTATCAAACTTCATGTATGCAAAATGATTTAGTTATCTCTCTTGTATTGTCATGTAATATGAATGTTATTTTAACCAATGATTTTCAATCATGTAATGATCTTACCATAGAATGCAGTGATAGGTAAAGAGGCCATATTTCCCATGCTTTATATGGATGGTAAATTATAACTTATATGTGCGTATTTAAACTCTCCAACCATTACTCCTAGTGAAATTTTATCTATGATGAGTATTATAATAGGAGATCTTTAGAAATAAATGATGATTCTTAAGTTACAAGTAGTCTCACATGAGGTTACTCTAAATCATAACATTCTAGAGGATCAACCCCTTATATGAGATTTTTTTTACCATCCTTATCATACCAATTTTTTAATTCCTATGTTACCTTCATTTGATGGTGAAGGAGACCCTAAAAATCACTTGAAATAATACATACATTTCTTTGATCATTGGGCTAAAGATGGATGCTTACTATTATAATCCTTCTATAGAAGTCTAACCTAAGACACTTCTAATTGATTTTATAACCTTAAAAATGATTCCTTACCAACTTTGAAGAAACTTGAATACATATTTTTATCTAATTTCCATAATCATAAACTACCTAAGCTACCATTGGAATAGTTGTGATGCTTAACACAACATTAAGTGTCTATTCAAGAGTATTCTATCCATTTTAAGGATGC
>JARHVA010004966.1:465000-467500 GCA_037957365.1 Torreya grandis | reverse complement strand
TATATAATTATATCATCTCCTTACACCTCATAAATTTCCACTATAATAGGAAATCATAATATATGATACACATCCTCCAATGGAATAATAATATCCCCTATTGGAAGTTAGAAATTACAAGTATCAACATTCTACCTAACTAACATGACCCAACCCAACTTGATCAATAATGGCCTAATATGTATCATCTAACCCCAACTCTAAAAATTGAGATAGATGCCTCCCATTTATAAACTCATAGATATGAATTTCCTTCTATAAAAATGAATTTTATTAGTTAACTTACCTAGATATTAGTAGGTATAGATGAACATTTTTATAAAACATCAAATGTTAGCATCAGATGCTGCCATCAATTTTTGATGGAAGCATAGGACACTACCTTTGAGTAATGGAGCATTTCATTGATATATATAATATACCATACCAAGAACTAATGGTAGAGCATCTATTAATTATTTCTACAACCAAAATGTGCCAAAAAATCAAAACTTTCAAAAACATGAAAATGGGCAAAAAAAATTACTTATTAGTTCCTCCAAATCATGCACTCCTAAAGTGGCCCATAGGATGTCAAATCACATTGGATAAACAAATATCCCTTGATGAATTATATAAATAGCCTCATACCAATAACATTCCAAAATTGAAAAATGAAAATGAGATACAAAGTTTTGAAATTTATATATAGTCATTGACTTTACAAATGTTACTTGCACTTACAAACTTTAACTTGTGATATCTTGAGCACTGTGTATCCAAATTAAATCCTATGATTTGTTTTGGGATCCATACAATGAACAATTCTAAAACATAAAAAATTTATTAGCAATTTTAATAAATTTATAGATGCCTAATTCTTCTCTAGTTCACACCAAGGTTTAAAATCAAGGTCAAAAATATAATATTGATTACAAAATATAAAAAATGACCAATTATCAATTTACTATGGTATAATATAGATACACTATTAAATATTATATGTTTGATACATATACATCATGGTCATTTTATCCTTTTTCCATGAGGTGATTACCAGGTTCCATTCCCCTCATTTTAAAATGGGGGCATATCAATGGGTGCATGTCATAAAGGCATAATTCCACACATATAGAATTCATAGAATATGATATTGTTTACATGATTAAAATGTACACTTGGGTCAGAATACTACACATTTGACATTATTTTTAACATGTTTTGGATAAATTTTCTTAGATATGTGACATATATTATACATAGTTATAGAGAAAAACATCCATTTTGATAGAGACATTAGCCTGACATATGCTTGAAGGGTATTATCTATGAAAGTGTACCAAGATTTGTAAATTACATATTCAAATAAATACATCATTCATCACAAACATGATAGGGGCATGGATAGGGTTCACTCATTATCTAATTTACTAAGATGCATAGATTTATTTCTTGATATTACATATACAAATCATTTTACCGAGATGTACTCATTATTCCAAATTACCAAATTACATACTGACAAAATATTTACCAAGAATCACCAATATTTTACCAATAAGCACCATTTTGATCTTTCATTTGTCTATAATAGTTAAATCCATTGAGTAGTATGGTTTAGATTTTTTTCCCTCAACAACGTAGAATTACTCTCCTTATTTAGGTTGAGATGCTTATATAACTTAATCTTTGATAGATTATCCAATCTATATTTACCATTGAGTTATGTGGTCTAAATTTAGTATCCTTGATGGCCTTAGAACCACTCTCCCTATACTAGGTTGGGGATATGATCACCTCCCTACCCTCTTTTTTAAGAAGCATCTCTAGGATGCATCACACTTCACCACTTTTGGACTAATTCATTTTACTTTCCAGGAAATGGATGGGGCCTCAAGTCCCCTTATATTTCTCCATCCTTCATAGTGGGGACAACACACCAGATACATCATTATCTAGCACATTTATAAGTGTATTATTTACATTTTATTTATTTTATAGATACTTTGACTATTGTTCTTTTAAATATTATATATGCTAGTTATAATATAATGTGCTTTTGTTTGTAGGATGGGAGATACAAAGCCAAGTTGGAATTATCATGAGGCCAAGGTGTATTGTTTACACCTTAATATGAACTTACTTTAATTATAGTAATTTGATTCCATGCACTTAGTATATTAAGGGGAGGTGGGGGCTATAATGTATTGTTACATAGCTTTTGTTGTATATCACTTGTGTTGGAAGATCGAGTGCTTAGTGGAACAATATTTATTGGGCCCCTTGGGATCCATCATTTTTTATTGCAATGTCTAATAGTTTTATACTCTATGTTTGTTGTGTTGCACTTTGGCCACCTTGTGATATGGATCCCTATGTTTTTGTTATCTTTTTTATGTTTTAATATCTTAGACATTAGTGTTTACCTCAAGACACTACCATGAACACTAGTTTCTAATGTTTGATGGTAGTTTCCTTCCTTATCCTTTTCTCTATTTTCTTAGTATTCATCTTGTGACCA
>JARHVA010004966.1:432500-460000 GCA_037957365.1 Torreya grandis | reverse complement strand
AGTGGTTAAATTACATATGGATTGATCCCTCTTCAGAGTACTAGTATGTAGGCAATGTGCTCACACAAGGGGTGTGGATCACACATTTAGTGCATAGTACACACACTAACCCCCTATTATTTAATTGATTCAAATACCATTTATCAAGCATGATAGAGGGTTAGGGTTTGAATACTAAAACAAATCTACAATGAGTTTTGGTGACATTCAATAATCAAGATTTCATAGGTAGGCTCACACAAGAATAGTGCAAAGAACCTAGTTAAATTAGGTCTTTGTGAGTAGTTTGGACAACAACATTAGACCCCAAGGTGTCTTATTTTTTCTAGTCATATCCTTTCACCAAACTAAATATAGATTCTAATTTATGACACTATCCTAATCTTGCACAACCCTTTTCAGACCCTATAATAGCCATTTTAACCTATTTTAAGGTAATTTATAATTCTCCTAATTTTTTCCTATTTTTATAAAGGTAAAAAAGGTGGATAAATTATAAAAATTAGGAATGTAAATATTAAAATATTAATTTATTAATCAAGACCATTAACTAAAATATGAATAAAACTCCATTATTCCCAAAATAGTTAAATCATTTGGTGAACCCGACTTACTTCGTTTGCACAAAAAACCCTAGAAACCCTAGGGAAAATTCCTTGTTAATTTTACCAGTATTTTTTTAAATTTCTTCCTACATATTTAAATCCAAAATTCACATTTAATTTTTAAAATTCTCAATAGTAATTTTAAAAATAAATTTTTTCAAACCCTAGTTGCCTATACTAGGTCCTGGTATTTTTTACAATATTTTTTTGATTTTTTCTTACATATTTAAATCTCAAATTCACATTTAATTTTTAAAATTCACCATAGTAATTTTAAAAATAATTTATTTCAAACCCTAGTTTCTTATACTAGGTCTTGTTATTTTTTACAGTATTTGTTTTATTGTTTCCTACATATTTAAATCACAATTTCACATTTTAATTTTTAAAATTTATCATAGTAATTTTTAAAAAGTATTTCTTTCAAACCCTAGTTGAATTTACTAGGTCACTTTGCTTTTTAGGTATCACCTTACATCCAAATTAGATTTCAAATAAAATAAAAAATGTATTTCATTCATTTCATAGCATTTCTTTCAAACAATAAGGAGTCCATACTTGGTCCTATCATGTACACAAATGATGAATTTTACTCCATGTTAATGCCAAGCTTCATTCTTTTCCTTTCATACTTACTTTTTACAATATGGGATGATAGTAATAAATTCATTACTAAAAAGGTTAAGATACCTCTTACCTCACCTCCCTTGGAGCCTCTATCCCATGCTAAGTCATGTTGCATGGTCTATTTCACCCTTCCCTAGGTCACTACCCATCACTAGAGAGCCTAGTTGACACCATTTATCCCTCTACTACCTCAACCTATCGATTATCTTCACTCTCCTCCTATAGCTACTACTAGTCATATACTACTAGTATATAATGTAGTTAGAGTTATTACATGATGTGCCACCATGACTCCCTTACCTAGTCAGGATTCTTGCCACCCTCATATTCCTTCCCATCCTAGTCTAAACTCACCCACAAAAGGAGATATAAAAAAGGCATATGATATTGTTGATCAATTGAGAAACACAACTAACATTTATATGTTATAACTACTTTATAAATCCAATGTGTTGAAGGACATTCTTTATCAAGCACTCACTTAGACTTTTATTCCCATTGATTGAGATCCTTCTTATTTTGCATCACTAGTCAACACATTAAAAACTATAGAATATGTTATTTATTTTGATCATGAGGACATGCCTTCTCAAATATCTAATAATCAAAATTTACCATTGTTCATAAAAGTTAAAGTAAAAACCAATCTAGTTAAGAGAGTTCCAGTTAATAGTGGTTTTGGACATAATATATGTAATATTACATTCTTACAGACCATGGGTGTAGATATGGTATCTAGTTAAAAGTCATATAAGAACATCAAAGTGTTTGATGATAAACCATGATAGACATTAGGCACCATTACTTTGGATATCATGTTAGGGCCCAAAACCCTCTCTATAGAGTTCTAGGTCATGCAAAGTCCTCTTCATTATAACCTTTTACTTGGATAACCTTGGATACACACTATGGGGGTAGTTCCTTCAAATATTCATCGATGTGTTATGTTTTTCCAAGAAGGATACCTATACACATGCGTAGCAGATAAGCAACCATTTAGATATTGTAAAATTATAGAGCCATATTTGACTATTTTGCTAGATGGGACACCTCATATCATAGTTTAGTCACCACCTCATCACATTTCTCTTAACCAGATACATACATATGAGGTAGGAGAGATTAGCACATCTCACACTCCTCCACTTATAGTTATTTCCTCATCTCTAGATACTTAACCAATCATAGCAAGTTTAGCCATTCTACCTACTCCATTAGTCATAGTTCCTAAACCTATTACATTTACACAATTATTAATAAAAATTGTAGTAGTACTAGTTGATTCTATAGATATAGCTCCTCTAGTAGTCATAGTTACTTCATCAGTTACAAATACTCTCACAACACCACCATCTTCTACTACTATAATTTTTTAGACTCCCATATCCTAGTTACCCCTTATGGTAAATTTTGAGTTACCATATGTGCATGATGTTTATATAGATTCCTAGACTACTTCAAAC
Organism: Torreya grandis; assembly: GCA_037957365.1. Classification (NCBI taxonomy): domain Eukaryota; kingdom Viridiplantae; phylum Streptophyta; class Pinopsida; order Cupressales; family Taxaceae; genus Torreya; species Torreya grandis. The sequence continues at coordinate 457,305 of JARHVA010004966.1, read as the reverse complement.
AATGATACGACACATACACTCATAGATGATTATTTATGTAGATTGATATTTACACTAGTTGGCCTAAGAGCGTACTGTGATGACTCTAGATCCCTCATCATGCATTCTTCATTAATATTAGCATCTCAAACTAAACTCTTAGGATATATTACACGTTAATATCCATAGATAAATCACTTGGCACATATAGTTCACATGGTTACCTCTATGGATATACATCTAGTCATCCAGATTCAGGCAAGCAGCTCACAACATCAACCATATATTATGCTACAAATGTTACTTGATCATGGATTAATCACACTACCTATAGTATGACACAAATCTATTCTCAATTTATCATGGTAAAATGGTCACCCATTTTATCTCTTTTACAGAATCACAAGCCATGATACAAACTCATGTATAACTCTACAATAGAGATTAGATAAACTAGAAGTTCAAGATACTATTCAAATTATGTCACCACCAGAACCATCTCTACCACTTCCCTCAAAACCATCTAATACCAAATTTAAACATCCAAAAGGAGACTCAACATCTTCACCACTAGAACAATGTTTGATTTTCCTTCAACAAGATGACACCATTACGAGTGATAGATATCTAACTACACAAAAAACATAGATCTTCCTGACACCTAAGGAGATATCTACCATGTATACATAATATGTGGCATATGATGATATTTATGATGATGATCTTAATTCATTTGATGATTTCTATGATCCCTTCCTCCATATCCCTCTCTAGCGGGCTCCATCCTTGAACCCTTTACCCCCTCCAACCTAGTCTTTTACGTCATTTATTTACATATTAATTTATTCATATACTTTGACATAGCTTCCTTTTAGCTTACTTATACATAATTTTTTTCAACATTACTTATATATAACTTCTTCTCAATTACTTATACATAGTCTCCTTATGATTGATTGTACATAGCTTATTTCAAAGATACCAAAAATAATACAAAATTTTAAAATAAAAAAACAATCAAATAAATCAAAAACACCAAAAATGTTTCAATTTTATGCATTTATCCATGCTTTACATTTATACTACTATGCTAGACTTACTTTTTTATGTTATATGCTATTGTATATTGTTTTATCTACATTACCATGCTTCACTTGATCTTCTTTGAGTGTGTGCAGTGATGCCCAGATCCTTTAGTGCTTCACTCTACCCATTGAGGGGGCATCCTACTTCTACATTCAAGACATACATCGATATATCTACCCATTGGGGGCATCTTCTACATGACTATGCTATTTAGGTTATGTCATTCTTACACCACACACTCTATTTATCTTGATGGTGTACATTACTTAGTAGGTTACACAAATTATTCCATTGATATTCCTTAGTAAATAGCACTTGTGTATTTCTTAGCATATACCTAGTCTTGTACTCTACGTCTTGTATACTTTTACTTTTTAACTTGATTAGTTATATGTGATTATATGTATAACATTTACATGTTTTCCTTTCTTGATTTATGTACCTAGATATGATTTCATTTATTAGTTCTTATTTTGTCTTTTATATGTTCCTCAGTACATTTTCTAATATCCTTTACTTGTCCTCTTATATGTGTTTGTGGCCCCCATGCCAACCTTGCTTGTTTTCAATTGTATGTGTATGTGGAGTTTTCACATGCCTTGTATACCTATTTTCCTAGTTTGAGTGGCATATGCCCATGTCCCTTGTTTGCTTGGCCCCTTGACTACCTTTGTATGCTTCTTGCTTCTTATGTTGTGTGCTTGTTTCTTTTTTGCTTATCACTATTTGCAATGCCATGATCCACATCATGCGTTATTCTTGCTTTCTTGGATGCCATGATGGACATCATGCTACATCACTCCTTGACAACTAACATCTAAAAACTAACATTTCCATTTTCAATTCGATATAATACACATGCTATTGCATTGTTACATATATCTAGGCATACCCTTGTTGATCTAATAATCTTCAATATATACTATGCTAAATTTTGAGAACTATTTTTTATTATCGTTGTTATATCATATATTTTATACCATAACACACTTATAAGGCACTTGATTCTGAGGGAAATCATTGTAGGATATTCATTCCTACCATCAAAAGAGAGGGAAATAATCATGGGTCTTGTCACAGAGATCATAACCTTCCATCTATCAAAAAATCAATTTTTAGAACACTCAAAATACTAACTAAAACCCAAACTAGGTAGAACAAACCGAGAAAATAGTGATGAACATAGAACAATCATTAAAAATAGTAAAGGACAAAAGCACTAGACTTGGAATAGAGTGTTGGATATCAAGGTGTCCTATTTTTGGCACTCATGTCCAAATAATATAAAAATAAGAGTTTCTAGAAATAGATAGAAAGGTAAGACTAGTTACAATTTTTTTAGTTATAGTTTAGTTTAGATTACATAGTTTCAGTATAATTTTTCTAAGATAATCTAGACATAGGGGGAATCATGTACAATGTGATGGCTCTCACTTCCAATTTTAGATTGGATAGTTATTATAACTTTTAGATCAAAATTCATGTTATAGGCACTAGTGATTATGGGTAATGTGCATGACACATTGGCTTTATTTTCCTTCTAAGTTTAGTACATTATGTGGGTATTCTCAGTAGTTGTGTCCCTTATTCTATCTACAAGTGGTTGGCATCATTCTTGAGTGTCTTACACATAAGCCTAGTTCTTAGTTTCAGAGTGGCTTTCATGCAAGCCTAATTTTCACCTCTCAAAGTGGCCAAGATTATCCTATTTTCTAGTACACATTCGACTACCCACACCACATTGTCAGATTTTAGAACATTCATGGGCTTCAAGAGCCATCTCATATGACACACATTCATATTGATATCCACTCATATCTTTACCAAGTAGGCAATGATAGAGCCAAAGGACTAGCTAGCCTTTGGATTCTTAAGCCACATACTTATAAGTATTGGACACATAGTCAAAACATTGATTAACACATGCATGATCACATAGCTTCACTACATAGTGGGTGATGATGGAGCCAAAGGGTTAGCCTTTGTATTATTGAGCCACCCTCAAAGAATTGAGCACTCGACTCTGTTCCCAATATTACTCTTAGTACATCACATAGACAACATTACTTAACATCAATCAAACATCACTCAGCATCACAATAGGTTTTGTATTAGTTTGTGTAACTGGTGAGGTGTATTAGATCTTTTCTCTTCTTCTCTCTCTTTTACCTAGATTTTATATGTTATTGTTTTAGATATAGTGTGTCTAGTAATAATTGATCTACTTCTTGTTTTATATTATAGATTTACACTTTATAATGTGTTCTCTATGCACACTAGGAATCACATAGCTTTATGGGCTTCACCCTTGTAGGTAAATTTAGGTATGCTTTATATTTTTCCTTTATCCTAGTATTTCACTTTATTGCATCACTAAAATAAAGGGGGTAAATATAGTCATATAAAATGTCAAAACTAGTAGTTTAAGTGTGGCTTGTGACACCCAATCCATATGTCCTTCTTGCATGCTCTTTTGACCCTTATAGACACCTTTTTTTCTCATTACCAGTCATATGTAGCCTCCTAGATGGTTATTCCATCTCTACCAAACTCTATTTCCTAAGTAAATTCTATCCCCCCACATCCTAAGCCTATAGGATAGGAATACCATACCTAGACTGTAGATTCAGACCCTAGGGTGTCCCATTATCAATACTCCTATCTAATCACACTGAGCCCAAATGATCAATTTCAACTGATTCCTATCCTTCATCATGTCAGCTTAGCATGAATACATTTTACTCATGACCAATAGTTCCCTATAAAATCCCATTTAATGTTCATTTATAGAGGGAGGTGATAAATATTTTAAATCAAACAAGAATACATGAAAACTACTAAGGCAAACTTCCCTATTCTCTACATATAGTCACCCAACATAATTATAAACATATTCAAACTCTCACACCAATACCTAATCACCTCAAGCACTATCAATTTGACATTTTTGCATATGTAGCACACTATTTCATAAATCACATCAAGTGGAAGAACTACATATGGATTGATCCTTGTTTAGGGTATTGGTATGTAGGTGGCATGCCCACATAAGGGGTGTGGATCACACATTAAGTTCATATTACATACACCGACCCCCTCTTTTTTAAGTGATTCAAATCCCATTTATCAATAATGATAGAGGGTTAGGGTTTGAATATTAAAACAACTCTATAGTGGTTTTCATCGATATGCAACACTTGAGATTTCACAGCCAGGCTCACTCAAGAACAATGTATAAAACCCAAAAAATTAGGTCTTTGTGAGTAGTTTGGACAATAGTGGAAGGAGTTGACAAAAACACTATACCTCAAGGTATCTTGTTTTTGGTGGTCCTATCCTTTCACCTAATGAAATCTAGATTCTAATTTGTGACACTATCTTAGTCTTGTATAACCCATTTGAGACCCTACAATAGTCGTTTCAGCCTATTTTGAGCTAAGTTATAGTTCTCCTAATTAATTTTTATTTTTAGAAATGTAAAAAAGGTAGATAAATTATACAAATCAAGAATGTAATTATTACAATATTATTTATTGAATTATTAATCCAGACCCTTAACTAAAATAGTAATAAAACTCCACTATTCCCAAAATAGTTACATCATGGCCTCTCATCCTCACATTCATTTATTTATCAATGTGATTTCCAAGTTGTGACCAATTTACCAAGTGAGTCTAACCTTACAATTATTTTTTATTTATATCTAACTCTTTGATATTTCTTTTTATGAGTGACCCATGAAATATGTTTGGGTTGACCTATTGGAGACTTACCCATTTTAACAATATTTGATTAGCATTTTTTGACACTACTAGTAGATCTAAGAACCTATGGTAAACCATAACTATTTGACTATTATTATTATTATCCTTGGAGTGAAAAACTAGTGATATAAAATATGGAAAAAGTCTCTTTAGGATTCTATAAGGTTCTTGTATAGAGTAGTGTGATCTTGAATATGTGTCTCTAGTAGATTGGGTTAGCCAAGGTAATAAGTCGGAATAATGATAGGAGAAATTGTGCACAAGCATCATTTGTATGGTCAATGTCTAAATATGTTAAAGTATGACAGATTTGATGTTTCCAAATTATATAGTAAAAAAATTAGGTTTCTATAGATGCCCCCCTCTCAGTCTAGTATTTAAAATTATAGGTTCAAAGGATAAAACAAAAATATTGGTACCTTTAACGACCACACTTAGTGTTTTATTATACCCCAAAAGTTTGAGTTTTTAAATGTAAAAATTATAAAGAAACGTGTATAGATAAATTTCCTATCAAGATACGCAATTTGAAATAATCTAGATCATTAAACTGACATGAAATTAAAAATCCAAGGAATGAATACACCTAAGGGTACACAAACCAAACTACACATGTTGAAACTGTTTAGAAAATAACATGGGGTGATTATACCCCAATTAAATGCAACCATTTAAGCCATGATTTGAAAACTATTAATGCCTCCACCAATTTTGGATAAAATAGGTCTATAAGTTCAGAAACATAGATTAAACCTCAACTACATTTCCCCAAATACCATAATAATTCTTTTGTGGAACCCCAAAAGTAGGTTTATATGTAAAGGTGGAACCTAGAATAGGTTTGTGTGTCAAAATAGAACCCAAAAATAGGTTTATATGTAAATAATCAACCACTATAGACATAATATATATCCAATGTGCTCACATAGTACCACCATTCCACATAGATCCATAATATATAAATAGAAAAAAAAAATTGGACAACATTCATGCCCACAATCTGATCCATCTATACCTCAATTTGATATATAAGGGCATCAATTTATTTTCATAATTTCATATTTTAGACACTCCTTTTTCACCACATTCCATTTCTAAACATATGTTAGATCAATTTCTAGAAAATCATGTAAATTAAAAATCACTATTCAACCCAAATTCTTGCACACATCAAGAGAAGGATCTCTAAATCACATAAATACATACCTATTTTGGGTAATACATCATATACAATAAAAACCTCTCACTAATTCATCCCTAGTCAAATTGTGACATGGTAAATTGTCAATTTTGACCAAGTGTGAAGGACAACCATGTCAAAACTCAAAAATGGCAAATAACCTAATAAAAATTTCTCAAACGATTAAATACAATGGATTTTTTATTTAAAAAACTCATGGATAATTATTGAATTTATATTTTCATTAAATTTACCCAAAATATAAAAATAATATGATATCATGAATGAATGACATAGGCTGAAAGTTGTCAAACACTCATATTTTAATGCAACTAAATATTTGATTTATGTAAGCCATGCTTCATAAGTGCAAAGTTAATTACCTTATGTATGGCCTTAGGCCTCCAAAATTGCATTAATTTTTGGCCACAAATATTTATATTGAGATGGATGGTCACATATTATTTTCCTCATTTCTAAAAAGCTATAAATAGGAGGGTCCTCAAATACCTTCCAAGAAGTTTTTTCTATGCAACACTTTTATGTAAAAATACCTATAGAAAGCTTAAACAATAAACATATCCCATATCCAAATTCTAATGTGAATAAGGAGAGATGATGCACATGCACCATTGATGAATAATCTACCCATAAACCCAAGCACAATCCCTCTAGGCCAACATGTAATTTAAATTCACAAAGAAGGTAAAGAGTGTTGTTTTTGTCTTTGCATTATTTGTTATTTTACTGTTATTTTTTCCCTCAAGTATCCAAGCTTGGAATTCTATTATTTGATATATTTTTAATTGTTTCACTCTACTAACCCATAAACTAACACTGTCCTTGGATTCCTTGACTACTTAATGCCATGCTCGGTGGGACAACACACCCACTTTCATGTTAGGAGTGATTTGGGACTTATTATTGGAAAAAAACTCATTTTATGATTTTTCAACTAATTTTGTCATGTTTCTATTTAATAGAAAATGGTGACTTTGACCATGTGTATTACTGACTTTGACCCTATGTATCAGTGACTTCATTGGGTATAATTTTCTTAGCAATTTGGTAATAACACTAAATTTTTGATAAAACATCAGCTTTGACTCTACTAATCAGCCACTTTACCACTACTACCTAGCAATTTTTCTAGTTTATATGTCTTTTTAGCTCTTTATGTTCTTTTAGAAGGTGATCATAATGTAGACTACTAAAAAGTGACTTCACTTTGAGACATAGACATGAGATCTCAAAAAGTTCAATTCTTGGCTTTATTTTTTCAACTTAATCAACTCAAATTAATCCACTAATTGTTTGATGTAGGGTACAAGGAAAAAATAATAAGTTTGATGCACTAGCAAGGCCATTTTGCACTTTTTATTGAGTTTCAAAGCATTTTTACACTTGTATTTGGTACTTAAAACATTTCTACTTCAAGTTTTCACACATTTTCGTTTTGGTGCCTAAAACTTTTCCACAACAACCTTTCTTTCTTCTGTTTTGCAATTTTTCAAATATTTCACTTAGTGCTTAAAATCAATCAAGCAACTTTCAAAGTTTAAATTTCCAAGTTTTAAGATTTTTTTTTTCAAAAAAAATTCAATTTGTGGTGTCTAAAACTATTTTACATTATCATTTTATTTCACACTCTTATTTTTATTTTGAATGCTCAGTGACACATTTGTGTGTATACTCTCACCTTCCTAGGGTGAATTAAAAACTGAAATAGGCCAATGTGTTTTATCCCAAAGATTCTTAGCAACCTTTCTTTTATTTTATTTTATCTTAGTGAGTTGGATTTCTTCACCTCCTCACAAGTTTTTAAGGTGGGAATTTACTTGGGGTTTCATCTCTTAGCATTGTACCAACGCCACTATCCACTAGGGTATACAAATTGAGAATATCATTCAATTTAATAGTGGTTGAGAAGTTAACATAATGTAATCATATATAAATGACACTTGAGTGCTAAGAGTGTTACTTGGGACAACCAATCCTAGCTTAGATTTAGACATATTTTAGGGCCTATTTAGACACTTATCTAACCTTCATACAAGCCACATGCATCCATAAACATCCCTAAAGTAGTCTCAAACCTTCACTTCAGCACCTTGGTCACTAGTGCCTTAGGTTCTACCACCTAGTCACTAGCACCATAATTTCGATAGTAACACCCCATGTCGCTAGTGTCCTAGTTTAGCAATTAGTGTCTTAGTTTGGGAACTATTTTATTTTTACAACCGTTTATTACTAATAGATATATTTTCAAATAATCAACTACATAGGTTTGGCCTAGACCTCTTTTTAGAGCTACATAAGCACTAGAATGCTATATATATTAGAATTTTATCCCTTTATCCACTATATGGAAATTCAATTCAAGTTACACAAACAAACTCAAAATAAGTTGTTTACAATCAAGGTTATCAATCCCTATGCTAACCTACTTTTGTATACAACCATCTAAACCATTCCTACGCTCATATTACTAATAATTCCAATCTTAAGCACACTCAAAGAATTTAAACTAGAATTCATACTAGCTTCATTTGAACTTACAGTTGCACTAGTAATTTGGTGGGGAGAAATACATCGGGCTTGATCCCTCTTCCAAGTATTGGTACACATGATAATCTCATCACATCAGAGTGTTGAGGATGTCTAGCCTACCCCAATAACAAAACAATTTTCTATTTGTGTTAATAAAATGACCTAAAAACATGGATGTTTAGGGTTTGGATATAAAATACATCAAAATAAATCACCTACAAGTAGCAAGAACTCATGCACAAAAAAAAGGGACATTAGTGTCATATGGTGCTAGTATCTAATTATTGTGATACTATCTAGGAAGGGTTTTTACACTTGGATCATATTTTTGATAATAAAAATAATTCCCATACCATTTTGTAGCCTATAGATCTCCCATCTCAGTCAATTTCTAGCTAAGTACTTTTTTCATTATTTATTTCTATTTTTAGAAAGGTCAAAATAAGTCAATTTAGTTACAAATCAATGGCTATATTTTATTTCATATTTATACCTTGATTTACTATACTCAGACCCTTTAATAACCTAGGGCTTAAACTCCATAAACCCTAAAAAGTTAAATCATTTTACAAAGCTAACTTACTTCAAATACTTTTCAAACTTGAACCCTAGATGCTACTAGGGTGTGTATCCTAGTTTCCCCTATTTTCATTGTTTGTGTTAAGGTTTTTAGATTTCATACATTCTATTTGAACAATCATCTTTCACCTTTTTTATTTTATTCCATCTAAAAAATTTATCTTTCTTACCTTAATAATAAGTGTTAAGCTTAGTGGTAATCCTATTAAGCATACCCAAATTCCTTCTATTTGATCTTATGTCATGGACAAAGGAATAGTTATAACTCCCATAATTGATCCTTCACACCTAGATTACATGGACTATAATGATAATGCATCTAAATATGAGTAATACAATCAAGATCAAGATAATACACAAGATGGGAATCAAGACACTTTCCCCTCACTTAACAATGAATAAATTATAGTCAACAATGATGATATTTTATAGAGTTTTAGAGATAGACATTGGGAATATCCCCATGATCATGTACATATTATAAAATTCATAATGTAAGTAAATAATAAATAAAATAATGGTCAATATTCCACTCCCCTAGATAATAATATTGTTACACATATTTTGGATGCAACTCATTTTGTACAACCTATTTTAACTTGGCAACCTTTCATAACAATTACACCTCCTATGGTTAGTTCTTCCTCTCCATAAGTAAAATCCATTATGGATGAGATTCATTTTATGTAGGCTAAGGTGTTACATCTTGATCAAGGATCTATTAGGCCATCACATGACTTGTATTCACATGTTATTTTACATACACGTTTGGCACATCACATAGAAGTAACTCCTTTTCCATATGGATTCATTGAACATAAGCTTAATTTATATGATGGCAAGGGTGACCTAAATAACCATCTATGATATTTACATGCAGCATGTTTGGACTACATATCTAATGATAAGATCCTTACTAAGTTATTCCCATGTATTCTAAAAGACTATCTTATATAGGTTAAATTTATGATCTTCTAAATCAGTCTATCACCACATTTAGTCCATTAGCAAATGTGTTCTAGCATATTTTTCAATTAACATTGGTGATAAGATATCATATGCTCATGTGACACAAATGAAGAAAAACTCTATTGAGCCTATTGTAGAATATGTCTTAAAATATAAATCTATATTGGTAAAGATGACTAGTCCCATGGTAGATAGAGAGATCCAAGACATATTCAAATAAAGTTTACTACTACCATTACATAGATCTATCTTGTTCAAGAAGTTTTCAACCTACACTAATTTATTCCACTTAGTGAAAGAAAGGGATGTCAAGCTTATCTATATGGAAAAACTAAAATATACAAGTGGATCATAATAATAAACTAAGAGCTCTAATAAGACTTCATACAAATTAAGGGCCACTAAAAACAAGAGTGATCTAAAGGCCACCGTTAATGTAGGTTCAAATCTACCTCCTTGCCTGGTTTTATAACAACACCTAGAATGTATTGATATTTCTCCCTCCCATTAAAGAGGTTGATATGATATGGCTTCTTACAAATAACTATTATTCCAATGCATTATGTGACTATCATAGGGCATGAGCCATACTACAAATAAATGCATCACTTTGAAACATAAGCTATAAGATTTAATATAGGCCAACATCATTGATGTCGGCACACCCAAATAGGCACCTGATGTTAAAAAAAATGGAAGCTAAGGCATTTAAAATATTATTGGATACATTTCCAAATCATACATTTGATGAAATAAGGGCATTTAGATGTTCACTATATATACTAGACACATCCACCACTAGCATCATATCACACTACTATAGAGGATACACACTTCCTACATAATATCATTGATGTGTATCATACTATAGTATTAGCTAGACAACTCATCACTTTATTAGAGAAGGATATTTTTTATGATGATTCATATTTATGTGTACTATTGTATGAGCCTACATTGATCATCATCCTATTCAGACTGTTATGGTTGAAAATTGATCAAGTATTAACATGTGCACTATCAAACTTATACAGTATTTGGTTTATTTAGAGAAAAACATTTCTCCAATTGACATAATTATTCATGGTTTTAGTGTCCATGTTCAGAGCTAAATTTTGAAGATTGTACATCCACTACATTTAAACTAGTACATGTGGAAACTATATTCTTAGTAGTACATAGTTCAAACACATTTAACATGTTCTTAGGTAGACCATGGATAAAATAGCTATGATCCGTTCCATCCACCATGCATATATGCCTCAGGTATATACATGTTAATCAAGTGATCATAGTTTAGGGTTTTTAATATGAGTATCCTTTACCTATTCCATAGGAAGTCACACCACAATTAGTAGTTATAATTCCAAGAATAGTTCCCATTAGTACACCACAACATTTAATGTATCCACTAGTACAAGTGAGTTATACTCTTATAGTGATACCACATATGCACACTCTCACATAGAGACCATTATTAGACATAAACTTGCATCATAGATATGTTATAGATTCTATAGGGCCTCCCTCTAACTCTTGCATTTCATAATAAAGTTATTTATTTCCCAAGGCTCTCAACATAGGTCACCCATGCCATCTACAACATATTATACCAAATGGGTCCCTAAGAAACTTATAGTTCACAAGACTCCCTAGTCAGATTCATGGATTCCTAGTAACACTCTAAAAGAAATACCAACTATAGATCACTCTGTACAGTAGGTTTTGGTACCTCAGTTACCTTTTCATACATCACACATGACTATTTTTATTTTATTTAACATTGGCCACATTGGTAGTGAGTCTCCCATGAGACTCATTGGTTAGTATGTTCCTTATTGTACATAGTTTCCTTATTTCTTGTTCCTTGTATATAGTTTCATTTTAATATTACTTGTACATAAATTATATCCAAAAAATAATAAAATAATAAAATATATCAAAACACAAAAAACATTAAAAATATACTCAAAAAACATAAATTATAGATTGTATGCATTTCCATGTTTACATCTCTTATATTTTTCAAACACTACATATGTTAGCTATCTTAGTATAGTTGATTTGTATCATACATACATGCTTCACTTATTCTTTTTGAGTGTTAGTATATATTTATAGGGCTAAGGTCCACTACACAAATCCATGTTTTCTACTAGCTACCCACTAGGGGAATATAAATAGATATAGAATTTATTCACTTGATGTATTTTCCCATTAGAGTCCATCTTATATATAGTTTTGATTTCTAGGTTACATCTTTATAAACTCTACATCATAGATTTAACATTGTTATATCTTGATATTGATCATCCTACACCTACTCACATTCATTCTCAACTACCATTACTCTAGACTTAGCCTATGTACATCTTAGCTCTTATACATATTTGTACCACATGTTAATACACACCTTCAATTCTAAAGTTCTTATTTTTAGACTTTATTGTGTCTCTATGCTTTTTATATTCAAGGGAATTTGAATATGTTATTGCTTTATGGCTCTATTCCACTTCTTTTCATTATATGTATGCTTTAGACATGTACCCATGTCCTTGTGTGTGCCTTTCTAATTATTTATGTAACATTTGAACATGTCCTTCCATGTGGCTCTAATCCAGCTTGATTTATATTTGCATATGTGGACATTTGAACATATCCTTTTATGTCTTGCTTTCTCATATTTAGTGACATGTACCTATGGCCCTTATATCATGGCCCCTTGGCCTAATTTGTGTTCCTCATATGTGTTTTATGTATGCTTTATTATATTCATCATGATCATGACACTTATCTCTTTATTGTTACACACTAGTTTTAGATTCCATGAGGGGCCTCATTCATATCCCCTTCCTATTTAGGTGATATGATGTACATCACATCCCATCCCCCTAGGTAGGTACTCATTTATTACTGAGATTTGTTGTTAATATAAATTATAATATCTTTCTTGATAGCCTTGTGAATGTTATATATAACATCCATGGTATACTCCAAAGTTATGGTTAGATTACATTACATTATGGTGTTATGTATGTACATTATATTGGTTTAGTATGCATATATCATATATTCTCTCGCTAACAAACATTTTATAAAGCTTCCTTTTTTAAGGTCAACTCTTGCAAAGGTTCAACAACTCCCCTCAAAAGAGGTGTAATTTATAGGGATTTTTCATAGTGATTACGCTATCCAAATAAACTTAAATTATAATTTTCAACACATAGGCACATAATATATAAATTAGTTTTAGGAAAACATAGTGGTAAGTAGTGACACAAATACTAGCTTCAATTGCACATAAATCAAAATAGTTGTAAATTAGCACCCAAATTGGGATGTTAGTAATGAATTGAACTATTGTCTAGGCTATGGTTCCAATGTTTAGTAGCATCAATTTCAAAACATTATAGATTGGATAGAAAATTAAATTAGGTAAAATCTAGATTTGCATTAGTTCAGTTATAGATTACAAATTTTGGCTCATATTATCTCAAATCCATACCAATTTGATTAGATTGGGGGTATAATTCATGACATGATCATTCCCATTTTAGTTTTATATAATCAAATAGATATTATTATAACTCAATCCATAACCTATATACTTAAATATTAGATTAGGTATGTGTCTAATACATTGTTTATATATGCTCAATTATACACTGATTGATTAGATGGAATGACAAACTCCATATCATACTCTAAGTTTTACACACTAGACACCATGTTCCAAGTTACACACCAAATTGATTCCTTACTCCATCGATAGTGGTTTTCATTCCCAAGTGACCCAGATCCACCTAATATTATTGAGTGGATCAGAGATGCCTAATATTCTAGATTATCCTAGAGCTATTTTACAGTTCATAGTTTTCAAGAGGCCATAGAACTAACATATATTATTATAGATATTCAGATACATCATTCCTATTTCACTTTTAGATGCATCTACTACACATCAATAGGAAATGATGGATTCATAGTCTATTTGAGTTCTTGAGTTACCTTCAAGAAAGGGTTGGACACACCATCAATCCAATCCAAGTTATTTATAGGTCATGATCCACCAAGCAAGGGTGGAATATGATGGAGTCAAAACCATATTAAATTCTTGAGCCACCCACACAAGGGGTTTGAGCAAGCCATTAATTAAGTACAAGTTATTCACTAATTGATCCCTATCTACACACACACACACACACACACACACACACACACACACACACACACACACACACATCTTATCACTAGCTTAATGCATTAGTTCATGTACCCAGTGAGGTGTATTCATTATTTTCCTCTCTCTTATCTATTTATTCAATTTTTTCTTTACTTTAGATATCTATTAAGTAAGGGTTGATATATGCATGTTTCATTTATAAGATACATAATGGAGCATGATCCACATTCCCAAATATAAATTAATGGGATTCACCTTTTATATAATTTTAGGTATGCTTATTTTTACTTTATCTTAGTAATTTCACTTTACTACATTTATAGAATAAAATGGGGGTACAAATTTAATAATCTAAAAATGATACTTGAGTGTCAAGAGTGTTACATGAGACCACTCATAACTAGTTTAGCCCTAGACCTATCTTATGGCCTATTTAGACACTTATCTATCCTTCGTGTAGGCCACATACATCCCTAAGCATTCATAAAGTAGTCCTAAAGTTCTAATTTAGTATCCTAAACCCTAGTGCCTTGGGTTCTACCACCTAGACACTAAAGCTATAATATGGACAATATCACCCCATGACAATAGTGTCCTAGTTTGGGTGATATTGTCCTTTTACCACTTTTTGTTAACAATGGATATGTTTTTAAATGATTATATATATATATATATATATATATATATATATATATATATATATATATATATATATATATATATATATATATATATATATATATGACTTTTATCCCTTTATCCACAAAATGGAAATTAGATGCAAATTACACAATCAAACTCATAACAAGTTTTGAAAATCAAGGGTATGATTCCCTACTCTAACATAGTTCTACATACATCCATTTATAAAATTCCTAAGCTTAGATTACTCTAGTTTATAGTCTCAAGCACACTCAAATCACTCAAACCAAAATTCATATTAGCTTCACATTCACTTGCACCAACACTTAGGTTGGTAAAAACATATTAGGCTTAATCCCTATTTGGAGTATTGGTATGTAGGTAAATCTCATCAAAATAGGGTGTTGAGGATGTATAACCTACTCTAATAATAACAAACTTTGCTACTTGTGCCAACTAGATGCTCTAAAAACATGGATGTTTATGATATGCATATAAAATCATTTAAATTAGATATCCTTTAGGAAACCAAAACTTGTGTGCATAAAAATAAGCTTGGTAGACCCAGACACAGGTGCACCTAGAAGCTCAAATTAATTTTTCATAAAGGACACAAGCACCAAAATAGTGACACTAGAAATACATGTAACTACAATCCAATTATGGTGCTACCATCCAGGAAGGGTTTTGGCACCTGGATTATGTCTTCAACACTTTAGACAACTCATGACCCAATTTTAGCCTCTAGATCTCCCATTTCAATAAAATTCCAATTAAGTACTTATTTACATTAATTATTGTTATTTTTAAAAAGGTCAAACTAAGTCAATTCTTTTACAAATTAGTGGTTACATTTATTACATATTTCTAACCTAATTTACTATACTCAAACCCTTTAACAACTTAGGGATTAAACTATATAAACCCTAAAAAGTTAAATCACATAACAATTTAAATGGATCCTCAGAGCATGTACTTACTATACATTACACTTCATTAAGCAACTGATGGATGAAGTAGATATGAAAGGAACATGACCCTTTCATAACAAATTAGTTCTATTCACATCTATTTGATAAATTATTTCAAAGTGTCCTTTAAGGACCATATATAAAACCAAAACAAGAATTTAGACTCAAAAGCCCCACTTTATTGGGATTATCTTACCAATGCAGAGTTGATTCGAGACTCTAAGTCCTATTCCATGTATAATTTATTGAGATATATAGGGGATAAATACTATACCTTCATGTACTTTTATTTTTTAGATTAACATGTAATTCCTCTTAAGAATGGGTATGCTGATAGAATTTGGTGGATATAGTGCAACCTTGTGTCAGTTATTAAAATGTGAACAAACACTTATGTGATTCTTGTTTATTTTCATGTTGATTCCAAAACCATTTCACACCATTAAACAAGTCCAATGTCAAAGCATGTGATACAAACACATTTTTACCAAGAATTTTTATGTTGCCCAATTCATTAAAATCATTTATGTTAGCCCAAAATATCAAAACTAATTGAGTCCTTAGTTTATAAAAGTATTTTTTATGTTACCTATTATGATTTAGACTATTTATCATTTAGAGTTCAATCCAAACCTATCATTGTTTCATTCTTCACTTAAATCCAAGATCGTTTTCTAAGTCCAAGTGCCTCTCAAACTATGTTCATAATCAACTTTAAATTTTAGACCTAAGACATGATCAATTTTCATTTTGATTCAAAACGTTTTACCCTAGACTAAGTTCATTTGTTGATCCAAGTTCTTTTTTATACCTAGATCAAGTTTGAACTTATTTGCAAATTTCACCTAGACCAAGTGTACCTTTTTTTTTCCCCAAAATCCTTACACTTAAAATAGTTTTTATTTTGTGCCTAGACCAAGCTCAAACCCAGTCTCATGTTCCTAGACCAAGACTTAGTATAATTTTGTCTTTAGACCTAGACCTAGTTTGCTTTCAATTTAGTTTAGATCCTTGCCTAGACTAAATTCAAGATTTTGTTTCAAAATTCAAATTTTATTAGACCTATATTTAGATGTAGATATTTTCCAAAACCAAGTACAAGTTTCAATTTTTAACCCATTTTACAAGGACCAAGTGTGTGTTTTTGTTAGTTTAAACCAATTCTCAGTTTCTAGTTTTATGTTAAATGTTTTCCTTATGCCAAGTTCTAATTTTAGAGTTCTAGTGTTGTGTCAAGTTTCTAATTTTGTTCAACTAATATTCTTTAGAAATATAGTGTTATTTTAGACCAATATCTTGGTCTAGCATTCATTTTCAATCCAAAATTCTAAGTGCCAAGGTTTCTAAAGAATCCATTCAAAATCAATTTTTCAAGTTCAATTCTTTTTAATCCAAGTTCTAAACATTTTAAGCATTTAATAAACCATTCTAAATATAAATATTGTTGATTTAACCATAATTATTTATACATGTAGTGGATCTATGTATAACCCTTATTATGAGGACATAATCAAAAATGACCCCTTTAATTATGAGTCTTATGGTGATAATGTATCCTATGAGGTAGATCCATGTCCCATATATGTGCCTCCTAACATAGGGTAGGGGCAAGAATAATTCACACAATACCTCAAAAGTACGCCTCCTAATCTAGGGTAAGAACAAGACCCATTTACATATTACCTTACCAAATTAATGTAGATTAGGATTACAAAGTAGGTTATTTCATGTGTTAGTAAGGAAAACCAAAAATAAATGTCAATAACCTAACATGTTAATCCCACTCCCTCGAGGGGTGGTGTTAATGAATGCAAGAAACTAATGAGGAAAGCAAGACAATCAATACCCTCCCAAAGTGTATCTCCTTCAAAAATGGTCCATAAGCATGTATGTTCCTAGATTTTAATCTCCAAGTATTTATCAATGTAGTTGGGTAAGTGCCTCTGACATCTCTTCTAACACCAATGGTTTTGGTTCCTTGACTGATAAATTTTAAGGAATTAGTGAAGTCCTTATAGCAACATTTATACATAGGTTTTTTGCACTAAAAATCTTCTCCTTTATCTATGGTGGCTCATGTATTTATACTTTTTCATAAATGTTTAGAATAAACCATGACCATCTATATTAAGATCAAGATGTGTGTCCAAGGATCAATTAAATTTTAGAGGATAAAGAAATTAATAT
This sequence comes from Torreya grandis, assembly GCA_037957365.1. Taxonomy (NCBI): domain Eukaryota; kingdom Viridiplantae; phylum Streptophyta; class Pinopsida; order Cupressales; family Taxaceae; genus Torreya; species Torreya grandis. The sequence goes on along the minus strand of JARHVA010004966.1, from coordinate 439,215 downwards.
TTTTGAGTAAAGGAACATTAATGAAGCATGGGTGGCCTTAAAAATGATATTTATCTCCATTAATGCCTTTTAATTGACACCTTTTACATGATGTCATGGGTGATGTCATGGCCCAAATATTATGAATTATGAATATCTAATAATAGATATTCAATAACATTCCATGTATTTTCCACTTAATATCTTAATTTGATTTGATTTTATTAATGACTTTACTTAGTATTTTTTAATTCTTGGAAATTATTTTCATGTTTAATCAAAATGGTTAAAAATGTCAATTTGGTTGGTTGATATTTGATTTGAGTTGAATCAAAGGAAGATAATAATTTCAAATGATGCATTTCCCTATTCAAGGATACATAGGCATAAATTTACACTTACTTGTGATGTGTGAAAATGAATTACAGTGTTTAAATAGTCTAGAATGATAATTTTCTTGGTCATAAACTTGATGTGATGTGAATTAAAATGAGATAATGATTTCATAAAACTTATTACCCTCTTGAAGTATACATGAGATTAAATAATCACCTACATGTGAGGTGTGTAGACGAATTAGAAAATTTTAGTGATTTTGGTCTAAATTCTACATTGTTGTAGAATGTTGTTCAGATTTGCAAGCTTAGCACAAAAGTGATAAGAATTGGATGTCTATATTTTCCCCCTATTTGAGAATGCATGAAAATACATTTTATTGAACAAATAACTTTTCAATAAATAAAAAGGTTGTTTGCAATTATGATAATTAGAAGAAATATATTTTTTCTTATTTTCTTCTAAATTTTACATGAATCATGGATAAACAGGTTTATGAAAATGCAATTGTTTGGGTGGACCATAATGCCCCCTCGAGGGGAAAATGGAAAAATTGAATAATTTATGGGTTGGCTCTTCTTCAAAAGAAAACAAATCATGGAATTTGACAAATGAGGCCAAAAAATAGAGAAATTAGAAGAAACTAGTTTTAAAATGGATAAATAGGGTGAGAACAAGTGTCTTAAGAAGATAAATGGGTAACAATAGGTATCACGGGAATTATTTTAAAATTTTACTATAATTTTACCCATGGGGAGTGAAAATAATTCATTCTCACCCTCCACTATTGCAATCCAAAGCTCTTATAGTTGCACATGAGAAAGCCATGTATAATGTCCAATATCTCATATCATCAACACCATAGGGAATAAATATAAGAGTAATAAAAACCACTAGGGAATGGAGTATTAGTTGGCATCTTTTAGGGTTTTTGATTTTCATGTTTAATGCATTTATTATTAGGTACAAGTATGAATTCAGGTGATCTCACCATTTGAAGAAATGTGAAAATAATGAGGTTACCACCAAAACTAGTGGGGATGCAACTAAAAATGGTGGGATAATGGGAATTTTATCATGACCATATAATAAAATGGCAAAGTCATGATTGAATCGGTAACCTCACCAAATTTGAAGGAAATCACCAAATCAATCGTTTTGTATATTTGGGTGAATATCATGATAATGGTGATATCTCTAGCCAAATGGTGGGGTCACCAAGTAAAAGGGCCTTTGAGAGGGTAAAATCATAGAAAATAATGAGTTCATCCTGACAAATGATGAGAATGGGTTGTAGATCAATAATTTTGCACACCAGTGAAGGAAAATACTGAGATAACCATGCAAATAGTAAAACTACTCTTCTAAATGGTGAGATTACCAATAAAAATTGTAAGGTTGATAGAAAGACCAAATGAGGTAGATGAAGAGAAAATGGGGCCAAAATAATATTATTTTAGGCTTGAAATTATAATAAATTAGTTGACTTGATTAATTAGACGAAAATGAATAAATGATTAACTTGGTTCCTTATGTGGTGACTTGTAAGAGTGAATCTAGGTCATTAAAACTCATGAGTGATGATCCAAAGTGTTACAGTGATAGGATATATAGCTAGAGGAGATCATGGGACTACTAGAGGTGATAGAGCTATATCACCTATATCAGCTTCTAGTGATTCATGTAGATCAATCTTATTTGGTTGTGCTTGTAGATCATTGGAATTATAAGACATCCACTTTTCATTTGCCAACTAAGGATGCTATAGTGACCTTGAAAAATGTCCATGTGATGTCAAAAGTTCCTATACATGGCTACAGGATCACCTAAATGTCATTAGGATTATTACCGGTGCTAGAGGACTTCTATGGCCTAACTGACCTTGAGGTAGTTGAGGGGTATATATAGATAGATTCATTAGAGGTCCTATATTGGCATTTAAACCTTGGGGTAGGATAAACAATGATAGGGCCTCTAGGGGAGAAACTAGTACCAATGTAGGGGACATCTCCCCTAAAGGTTGTGATTTGTATGGCTTTTATCAGTAGCCTTATGTAGCCAAAAAAGAGTGGATTATTCTTTTATATTGGACTAATTGGAGTAGTATGAGACATGTATGATCACTCTACATGATTTTCATGGGGGATTATCATTTTGTCCCATCTTTATTGAGATTTACACATGATATCATATTTTAAATGGAATAATATTAGGCATAGTACATTACTCTAATTCTATGCCTAAGAGAACATAGATATTGAGTGGCTAGGAGGGTCAAGATTATATTAGGGACTAGAATATCTAATGGAATTTAGTTGGTATCTCATAGGTCTAGGACTATGAGGCCATCAAATGAAATACCCTCCAAAATTTTATCTCCTTCAAAGATGGTTCATAAGCATGTTTGTGCCTAGATTTGGTTCTCCAAGTCTTTATCAATGTAGTTGGTAAAGTGGCTCTGACATCTCTTATAAAACTAGTGGCTTTGGATCCTTGATTGATTAATTTAAAGGAGTTATTAAATATCTTATATCAACATTTTTGCATAGGTTATTTTCACTACGAAACTTCTCCTTTATCAATCGTTGCTCATGTATTTATAAATTTCTAGAAATATTGAGAATCAACTGTGACCATCCATCTTGAGATCAAGATGTATGGCCAAGATAAATTAAATTTTGAAGGATAAAATAATTAATATTTTCAAATTAAGGAACACTATTGAGGCATGGGTGGCCTTAAAATGTATATTTATCTCCATTAATGCCTATTGTTTGACACCCTTTCCATGATGTCATAGGTGATGTCATGACTTAGATATTTTAAATATGAATTTATAATAATAGATATTCAATAAATTTCAATGGATTTTTTACTCAACATCTTAACCTTATTTTACTTTCTTAGTGACTTTACTTATTATTTATAAATTCTTGGAAATTGGCTACATCTTTAATCAAAATGGTCAAAAATGTCAATTTACTTGGTCACAATTTGACTAAAGTTGAATTAGAGGAAGATAGTAGTTGTAAATGACGCATTTCCCTATTTATAGATATATAGACATAAATTAGCACTTGTAAATTACGTTTTAAAATTAATTAGTGTTTTTAAATGGTCAAGAATGATATTTTTCTTGGTCATAAACTTATGTGAAGTGAATTGAAAGAATATAACAATTTCATAAAATGCATTTCCCCCTTTAGGGATACATGAGCATAAATCACCACCTACTTGTGATGTTAAAATAACAATGACTAGGGGGGAGGGTATGAGTTAGTCTTCAAAAGTTTTACAACTTTATTTTATCATTCATGACCTATTATAACAATATAGTGAACTAGCAACATATTAAGAGCCATAAGCACAAGACAAGAGTATAACACATAGAATAATTATTTAAGTGGAAAACACTCAAGGGGAAGACAAAACATTAATGATACAAATGGACTACTTTACTATAAGTTAAATTTCAATATTTATTAAAGCACAAACTTCACTTAGAGCACGAACTCCAACTAGACAAGCACCAATTTGACTAGGCTTTAACAAGCACCCACTTGTAAGGAAGAACCATCCCCTTAGACAACTCAGCACCAACATAGCCACCTGAAAAATTTGATAACATTCATAATCCTTTGTTTATCATACAATATATTATTATATCCTTCTTCACCTCTTCACACACTTCTATCCTTCTCAAACTAGTCTCTAGCCTTCTTCGCTCAATTAGGTCTTTTCAAGATTAATTAGGTCATTTGACCTTGATACTCATCTATAGTACCCATATTAAATATTAAAGATAGTATATATTCAAATGTATTATGATCTAATAGGCCTGTTTTATCTCTTTAAAATACTATATATTTTTCTTTAACTCTCATACTTGTTCACTAATAATTTAGGCCTATTAGGCCTTATTCTTATACAAGGCTCTTACTCATACACTTATTGATCAGACATACACACTTGCACACTTATATTTTAAATTAAATATTCCCTATATAATTCCAAAAATATGAATCAGACATTATAATAATTAATTCATATTATATAGGACCAAAACCCCTTTCTAAGCCTTAAAGAGACCTAATTCAGTTAGGCCTTTATTAGCACACGTTACCATTTGAAATCTTTAGAACACTCTAAAAATTATCACATGAAAATAAAATACAAAATATCACTCATAAACTTTATAAAAATTCAATTTATTTCTGAAACACCTTTTAGGTCCAAACACCACTTGAACCTCTTCTCAAAACATTGTTCATACTAGGCATGTGCATACACATAAAGTCTATCTTGAAAAACTGAAGCATAAGCACAATTTTTCCAAATAAATATGTAAAAAAATAACACATATATAATATAAATTACCTTAAAAAACTTCACCAATTTAATTTTACTTCACTACATAGGGAAAAAGGACTCAAACCCTTCTCTACAAGTAGCCTAATCAGAACTACCAACTAGCCTCAAAACACAGTCATGGAAATAATGACCTAAAACACATATAGAACCACTTATAAATAATTTAAATTCATGTATATTATCCTATGATTTTATTATACCATTATTAGATAGATATATAATATGGTCACGTGCCAATATTGGTCTTGCAGACCAATCTTTACCTCATTGTCTCATTTAAATAAGACAGGTCAACTTATGAGCAACACTTTCATCACATACCCCTACCTATAAAACATATATCCAATGTTAACATGTATTAAATTTATTTAAAAAATTATCCATTCACTTGGATGCATCCCTAATCCATGATAACACATCCCAAATAAACTTCTCACTTTTACCTTGTTTTCTCAAAGTCTACACCATTAGGCCTGTTAGCAACAAGTGAACTAGTATGACTAGTTTAGCACTCCTAAGGGATATAAACTGATAAAAAACAACCATTTACATAAAATAAAATTCTATATATTTATCTTCCATCCATTTATCAACTTTTACTTAGTCAACTCTGACTACTACAATAAATATTTAATAAACAAGGCCTTTCTTGTACGGTCCACTCACTCACCTGACAAACCAATAAAACCTATAGATGATTTGTAGATTTAAATACAACCTTAAATCACTTAAATGGTCATACCAATCCATAATAATAAATTTATAACAAGATGTTTTACATAGGGTCATTGTTAGGGATTTTTGAGGGTTTAAACCATCTTTCAGTCTTAACGATCATTCTCAAAGCTTAGATATTTATTTTAAAAACCAATGCTTATAAATTTTATATAGGACCCTTCTCTATATACCATTAATATATCATTTTCCAATGTAGACGTTACACATGCCAATGAACACTTGAAAGTTCTTCTCAGGTTGAGAACCCTTCATTCTATGCACATCATAGACCTCAAAACACTTTTTCTTGCCTTAAACTTATAATTATAACCTAAAAATTGGCAAACATAATTTAAAAAACATTAAATACCTATATTAATTCACACAGAATCACACTTGACTTGGAAACTGATCTTGATACCCCATCTAGCCACCATCTCTCTCTTTGTTATCTAGGCCTTTGACCTATAAATCACATTAGGCCTTGAAAATAACCTTATTTCCACTTTCCAATCTTTAAAAAAATAATACACATGTCATAAAACATATTACCATGCTCAAAAATTACCATAAATTATTTATATTCCTTTACAATATCTCATGACACCTCATTAGCTCAAGCAGGGTCTAGAAGTTGTCTACTTATATGCTAGGTCTTTAGGTCCTACCCATTTAATCTCACATTAATACTCACTTGAGTTTTCAAATTCATCATAATAATACTCAAGAAAATATATACATCCTATTATTCCTCTTTGCATCAATAATACTAGGCCACCATGCTCCTTCATGCACAAAACTAGGCATCAAACATTTGATAAATTTGGAAACTAACCTTGAAATACTCTTTGATGCTTATACACCTTAATTTCATTCCTTATATATTTATCAACCTGTTTCATACCTCTAAAGGATTCAATAAAACAAAAATATTGTTCAGTGACCTCATGAATAACCTTTGACATAAATGACAATTTCAATGCCAAACCTCAATAATAGAAATAATGCTCAATAACCTCCCACTTTGTCATTGATGGTAAAACATACTAAAAATTGATCATGATTATATTCTCATTATATTATTTCTCCCCATATAAATTACAAATTTATGTATGAAATTCCTTGGATCACACTAGTTGCAACCAAAATACTCAACACACAGAACTATGAGTTTATAAGACATAAAACAAACATGTTCCCCCTATCTCCATGCATACTATTTTGGAAAATCTCACATGTTATTATAGATAATGAGCATAATTATCTCCCCTTCAGTAATTTTCTTCTTAAAATATTGACAATGGTAGGAATT